>CAUYLG010018921.1:0-91527 GCA_963573385.1 Cacajao melanocephalus
GAATGATGGTTTCCAGATTCATCCATGTCCCTACAAAGGACATGAACTCATCATTTTTTATGGCTGCATAGTATTCCATGGTGTATATGTGCCACATTTTCTTCATCCAGTCTAGCACTGATGGAAATTTGGGTTGGTTCCACGTCTTTGCTATTGTAAACAGTGCCACAATGAACGTATGTGTGCATGTGTCTTTATAATAGAACAATATATGATCCTTTTGGTATATACCCAGTAAAAGGATTGCTGGGTCAAATGGAATTTCTATTTCTGGATCCTTGAGGAATCGCCACACTGTATTCCACAATGGTTGAACTAATTTACTCCCATCAACAGTTTAAAAGCGTTCCTATTTCTCCACATCCTCTCCAGCATCTGTTGTCTCCTGATCTTTTAATGATCACCACCCTAACTGGTGTGGGATGGTATCTCAGTGTGGTTTTTACTGTTCTCAACAGAAACATCATCAGAGAAGACCAGCTTCCTGCAAGGATACATGTGGTAAAAGTTGGAGTTATTGGAATAAAAAAAAGTCAAATTTTACTTTGGATTAATCAGAGGGAAGAAAGCAGACAGATATGAAAGGAGAAGGCAAGATTAGCCAAATTAAAGAAAGAGGCTGAACTCAGGAGGCAGTGGAAGAATAGGATCATAGTTTAAAGACAGCTGAGAGGCTGTTTAGTCCCGGTGAGGATCATAATCCCAAAACACCCAATCCCAAACACCATAACCCTGAATGTTGAAATCCTGGAAGATCAAAATTCCTAAAGTCTAAATTTTTTTTTAATACAGACAGGGTGAATTAGTTCATTCTCATGTTCCTAATGAAGACATACATGACTCTGGGTAATTTATAAAAGAAAGAGCTTTAATTGACTCACAGTTCAGCATGGCTAAGGAGGATTCAGAAAACTTATAATCGTGGTGAATGTGAAGAAGCAGCGAGGCACCTTCTTCACAAGGGAGCAGAAGTGCTGAGCAAAGGGGGAACAGCCCCTTACAAAACCATCAGATCTTGCTCACTACCATGAGAACAGCATGGGAGTAAACCCGCATGACTCAATTACCTCCCACTGGGTTCCTCCCAGCACCTGTGGGGATTAAATCAACTACAATTCAAGGTGAGATTTGGGTGGGGACACAGTCAAACCATATCAATCTGCACTGGCCCCTCCCATATTTCATGTCCTTACATTTTAAAACATGATCATGCCTTTTTAACAGTCACCCAAAGTCTGAGCTAACTCCAGCATTAACCCAAATGTCCAAGTCCAAAGTCTTAACTTAGACATGGCAAGGCCCTTCCACCTATGAGCCTGTAAAATCAAAAGCAACTTAGTTGCCTCCTAGATACAGTGGGGGCACAGGCACTGGATAAACACAACTGTTCCAAATGGGAGAAATTGGCCAAAATGAAGGGACTGTAGGTCCCATGTAAGTCCAAAATTCAATGGGTCGGTCAAATCTTGAAGCTTTGAAATGGTCTCCTTTGACTTCATGTCTCACAGCCAGGTCATGCTGATGCGAAAGGTGTGGCCTTGGGCTGCTCCGCCCCTGTGGCTTTGCAGGGTACAGCCCCATCCTGGCTGCTTTCACAGGCTAGTGCTTGAGTGTCTGTGGCTTTCCAGGTGTATGGTGCAAGCTATCAGTGGATCTACCATTCTGGAGTCTGGAGGATGGTGGCCCCCTAGTCTCAGCTCCACTAGGCAGTGCCCCAGTAAGGATTCTGTGTGGGGGCTCTGACCCCACATTTCCCCTGCACTGCCCTAGCAGAGGTTCCCCATGAGGCCTCTGTCCCTGCCTCAAATTTCTGCCTGAAACCCAGGCATTTCCAAACATCCTCTGAAATGTAGGCATAGATTCCCAAACCTCAATTCTTGACTTCTGTTCACCCACAGGCCCAACACCTCGTGTAACCTGCCAAGGCTTGGGGCTTGCACTCTTTGAAGCCATGGCCTGAGCTGTACATTGGCCCTTTTAGCCACAGCTGGGACACAGGGCACCAAGTCCTGAGACTGCACAGAGCAGCAAGGCCCTGCACCCCAATCATGAAATCGTTTTTTCTTCCTAAGCCTCCTGGCCTGTGATGGGCTGCTGTGAGGTTCTCTGACATGCTCTGAAGACATTTTCCCATTGTCTTGGTGATTAACATGCAGTTCCTCATTACTTATGCAAATTTCCAGAGCTGGCTTGAATTTCTCTCCAGAAAACAGATTTTTCTTTTCTATCTCATCATCAAATTGAAAAATTTTTTTAACTTTTATGCTCTGCTTCCTCTTGAACACTTATTTTACTACTTAGGAATTTCTTCCACCAAACACCCTAAACCATCTCTCTCAAGTTCAAAGTTCCACCAATTTCTAGGGCAGGGGCAAAATACCATCAGTCTCTTTGCATAGCAAGAGTCACCTTTACTGCAGTTCCCAAAAAGTTCCTCATCTCCATCTGAGACCACCTCAGCCTGGACTTCATTGTTCATGTCACTATCAGCATTTTCATCAAAACCAATTCAGCAAGGCTCTGGGAAGTTCCAAACTTTCCCACATATTTTGGTCTTCTTCTGAATCCTCCAAACTGTTCAACCTCTGCCCGTTACCTAGTTCCAAAGTCACTTCCACATTTTTGGGTGTCCTCATAGTAATGCCCCACTACCTCAGCACCAACGTACTGTGTTAGTCCATTCTCACACCGCTAATAAAGACACAGCTGAGCTTGGGTGATCTGTAAAGGAAAGAGGTTTAATTGGCTCACAGTTCATCATGGCTGGGGAGGCCTCAGAAAACTTCCAATCATGGCGGAATGCAACGGGGAAGCAAGTCGCCTTCTTCACAAGGCAGCAGGAAGGGGAAGTGCTGAGCCAAGGAGGGAAAGCTCCTCATGAAACCCTCCGTTCTTGTGAGAACTCACTCACTATCATGAGAACAGCATGGGAGAACCACCCCTGTGATTCAATCACCTCCCACTGGGTCCCCATCATGACACATGAGGATTATGGGAACTACAATTCAAGATAAGATTTGGGTGGGGACTCAGTCAAACCATATCACGGGGTCTCACTTTATTGCCCAGGCTGGTTTCAAACTCCTGGGCTCAAGGGATCCTTCTGCCTTGGCCTCTCAAACTGATGGGATTACAGGTATGAGCCACGGTGCCCAGCCCTAAACCTAAATTCTTAACATCTAAAATCCAGAAAATCACAGTCACAGGATAGTTGTACGACATTAGTTACATCGTGTTAGATGTAACAGTTACTTTGTTTATTCTTTATTTGTAAATTAAGCATGGTTTAAGGAGGTCCATATGGGTGCCAGATCTAAGAGGGTGGACTTGTGGACCTAATTTCAGGTGTCAACTTGACTGGATTAAGGAATCCCTGGAAAGCTGGGAAAGCATTGTTTTGGGAACGTCTGTGAGGGTTTTCTCAGAAGAGATCAGTGTGTGGGTCTCAGTAGACTAGGTGGGGAAGAGCTGCCATCAATGTTTTGAATGTCTTGAATATGACAGAAGAAGTGAAAAATGAAAGTAAAAAGTAAAAATGCACAAAATCTTGTCTGCCAAATGATGTAATTATGTACAACTTCTGCCCCTCTATACGCATCGTCATGCTTGCCTTCACAAAATGCCTTTGGTCAGATAACAAAAGGAGTTCAAGAAGTTCAGTGGCCTTCTGAACCACTGGCACAGAGCTTCCTCCAGTGCTACAAGGCATATTAAATCACGAACTATTCTTGATTAGGGATTTGACTGTCAAAAAAGATAAACATATTTATTTACCCCTAAGTCTAACATAACAAAACGGATGCGTGCTTCACTTCGGCTGATGAACGGCACTTTCAAAACTGGTTTCTCTTTTTAATCAACTTTATACAATTTATGCCCCTATTGGATCACAAAATTCTATAATTTAATCTTCCTATTTATGATTTAATAACTGGAAAAAGTGAAGTACTTTAAAAATGCTTATTTGAAGATGTGGTGGGCTTTGCAGAAGAAAACAGATTTTCATTGGATCCCCAAATTATAATAGCAAGTTTTTAATGAGGTGTGATCAAGGCTTCTAAAAGCGAATTGCAAGGTGTTACCAGCAAGGTTTGTATTTTCCATTCAGTCCAATTCATTTGCCAGAAAATTCAGGAAAGTGGATTGGCCAAGCCATATGGCAATAATGAAACTTTTAGTTTAAAAATGTGTCATTTGTCTCTATAGGCATTCACTCCACCTGATAAAATTCCAGGACCTTTAATAAATTAAAACCACAATTGCCTGAAGAAGCCAGCAAAATTATGGACTGGTTTGAAAATAATGAAGTGCAAGATAAGATAAGAAGTCATGCAGGCAACGGTGTTGCCGTTCAATCAGCAGTATTGTTTCTGCCAAATGTGTGGCCTGTATATGGCGGTCTGCAAAATGGATTTCTACATACTCGAAACAATAGAACCATGGCATAGAAGACTGAAAAACGTAACAGAAAATGCTCATGTCAGTGTATATGAAATCATAGAATTTCAAAAACAGCGTGCTACATAGGAAATGAATGTGAATGTATTTTTATGAGAGTCACGTCCTAAAAACAAAAAAGGCAACTATTCATTGTGATGCAAGACTTCAAAATACAGTTAATGATCATGAAAGTCAGCCAGCTATTATGAACAATTCAAATGCCTATAATCTATCCCTACATTTTTTATATGTCAATTTTCTTTTTAGTTGTTTTTTCCATTTTTTCCCACTATTTTAAATTGTCAGCATTATTTTTTACAACTCACTATGCTATATGTTTCATCTTAGTATCATTTCCAATACTGGAAAAATTGTGTAGAAACTTTTAGAGAGTTCTAATTTGTTTCATGCTTTTTTTTTTTTTTTTTTGCAACTCTGACTCCACGAGCGTGCATTAGCACAACACTGAGTTTGTGTGTAAGCACTGTATGTGTACATAAAAACATTAAAGCTGGCCAGGCGCGGTGGCTCATGCCTGTAATCCCAGCACTTTGGGAGGCCAAAGCAGGTTGATCATGAGGTCAAGAGATCGAGACCATCCTGACCAACATGGTGAAACCCCATCTCTTAAAAAAAAAAAAAAAAAAAAATTAAAGCTTCCTCAATAAATGAAGAAATATCCTTTTGCACATTTGCATTTGGGAAAGAAAAAACTTCTCAAGATCTCAGCTCTCTGACTGCATATTAGGTGGTGACCCATCCCAGCTTTTGATGAATCTGGTCAAAAGACTTAGCGTGTCTGTCACAGTATTTCAGCTGACCGAAGTTATAAAGCTGAGTGCACCCAGTTCCCAACCATACATTCATACATTTTTTGACCCATTTCTTTACGAGTACAACTCATCTGCTCATTACTGTTATACCCATAAGACTCTCATTAGTATACTTCAGTATTTATGCTTGCAAATATATGTACGCCATTATTGCGTATTGATTGTGTAGGGTGGCCTAGGAATGCTCTGTTGTGTTTTATAGGGTTTTCAAATATATCCCAACTTAAAAATATAAATAAATGCTTTTTAAATAATGTTTTAATTTTTTTTTCCAGAATTGTATTTTCAGAATTTTTTTTTTTTTTTTGAGAATTGTAATTTTCAGGATTTTAGACTGTAGTGATTTAGATCTTCTGGGACTTCAACATTTGGGATTATGATGTTCAGGATTGTGTCCTTCTGGACTGTGGCCCAAACCCGTGTGGTCCAACACTCTATTTTACACGAGGGGAAAGCAAACGACATACACAGATGCAATGGTCTTCAATGGACGTCACGTATAGATTATACCCCAGGAAAACATGATGAAGATGATACACAGCGACTTTCCCCCACCCCCGTGAAAAAGACCCACAGCCCTTTTCTTGTGTGGAACTAAACACAATTTCTGAATCAATGTAAGTGAATGCACATCAGCATGTTCACTTAACTCACGCTCCTTTATTAAAGGGGATAGAAGGGAAATGTTTCAAAGAGATGATGGCCCGGGACCCAGGACCTGGGGAAGCTGCAGTGGTGAAGGGGAGAAACAGGGGAGCAGGGGCTGGAAAAAGAGTTGGGAGTCACCAACTCCCCTCCCTGCTCTTGCCTGTTGTTTGGAGCCCAGAGGTCTTCTCTAGGGCCTCAGAGAAGCTTCTGAGTCTGTTCACTTCTCTTTCCCCACCCCTGCTTGTAGCACAAATAAAGAAATTATTGACACCTGAGTTCCTGACTAGGTGGCAGGATTCTAGGGACCCCTTCACCTCATCAGAATTTCATGTAGGTAGTGGGAGTCCCATGGGTGAGTTAGCAATTGTCCTAGAGATTATTTGGTTATATAAATAATCAGAACAGTTTTACATCTTGCTTTTCTCATAATGCCCAGCTGAGGGATGGTGGGAGCAGAGGAATGGAGTGAGAAGAGACAGAACCAGAGCTGGCTTTCACGTATGGGGCTTTCCAGAGCAATCAGGCCTACGTACAACCAAGACGGGTCTTGAAGCAGCTCTGGCAAGAACCAGTCGCATCAGCTGTCCGACCGGGAAGCCTAAGCGATGTGCTTGTTTGTTTTGTTGTTTTTGGTAGAGCATTTAGTATCATTGACTACAGTCACGCTGCTGTGCAATCATCACCACTATCCATTTCCAGAGCTCCCTATCACCCCAGACAGAAACCCTGTGCCCATTAAACACTAACCCTCCATTTCTGCCTCTGCCAGCCCTCAAAACCTCTATTCTACCTTCTCTCTCTATTAATTTGCCTGTTCCAGGTTCTTCATATAGACGGAATCAAGTAGTCTGTGTCTTGACATTTCACTTAATGTTTTTAAGTTTTATCTAAGTGGTAGCAATTATGAGAATTCCCTCCCTTTTCAAAGCTCACTAATATCCATTTTATGTCTATAGCACATTTTGTTTATCAATCTATTCATCAATAGACTTTTAGGCGTTAGGGCCACAGCAAGGCAAGCCCATAGACCACCTCCCCGTTCTCCCCTGATAAGCTGAGCTCACAGCAGAAACAGCCTCATGCCTTGCAAACAGGGCAACCAGGTTCCAGGATGTGGTCGCGCCTGGCTCTCGAACCCAGGATGGTGACCCAATTAAGCAGGATGTTAGCACTTAAGAACCAAGAGGCAGTTTTTCTTAGAATAGCACCCACCCACCTGCGAATCCCCTATATAATCCCCATAGTCTGTAAGCCAGGCTGCTGCCTTCACTGTCTAGCCTGGAAGGTTGAAATAAACTTGCTAAACCTGACCCTGGGTCTGCCTTGTCCAGTCTTTCAATCAACCTTACCTTAGGTTGTTTACACCTTGTGGTTGCTGTAAGTGATGCTGCTGTGATACTGCAGTGAACACAGGTGTAGTAGCCAGGCATGGTGGCACGTGCCCGTAGTTCCTGCTACTCAGGTGTCTGAGGCAGGAAGATTGCTTGAGCCCAGGAGTTCTGAGCTGCAATGTGCTATGTTGATCAGATGCCTGCATAAAATTCGACATTAGTACGGTGACCTCCCAAACACGAGACCAGCAGGTTGCCTAAGGAGGGGCCTGGCTTGGGAACACAGCAGGCACAACACCCAGTTTGACCAGCAGGGGATCATCTCTGTGAACACGCCTGCACTTGGCCTGGGAAACAGTGAGAGCCCACGTCTTAAAAAAAAGGGAGAGAACACAGGTGTGCAAGGATCTACTTGAGTAACTGCTTTCCATTCTTTTGACGATAGATATGGGTAGAGATAGGTACACATACAGAGATAGAGATTTATAGACATGAGTGGGATTACTGAATCATATGGAAATTCTATGTCTAAATTTTTGAGGAACCATAGGTTTTCTACAGCTGATGTACTATTTTTCATTCCCACCCTCAATGCACAAGAATTACAATTTTTCCACATCCTTGTCAGCACTTGTTATTTTCTGGGTGTTTTTGTTTTTCTTTGAGACCCTGTCTCCCTCTGTCTCCCGGGCTGGAGTGCAGCCGTGATCTCGGGTCTCCGCCTCCCAATTAGCTGGGATTACACACATTTGCTGTGTAATTAGTCAGCTGTAGTGACAGCTGACTAATTCTTTTTTGTATTTTAGTAGAGACAAGGTTTCAACATGTTGGCCAGGCTGGTCTCAAACTCCCAACCTCAGGTGATCCACCTGCCTCGGCCTCCCAAAGTGCTGGGATCACAGGGGTGAGCCACGGCACCTGGCCCCTGTTTTTGTTTTTTCTTTTTTGATAGCAGCCATCCTAATGGGTGTGCAGTGATTCTAATGTGTAACGAGCAAAGAAAAGCACGGATTCTGGGTCTCAATTTTTCATCTAGGTAAACCGGAGCAAATAAAACCTGCTGAAGAGTTGTCCTGATGACTGAATGAGTGCCCCATAGAAGGCAATTGACAAATGTTGGTCCCTCTCTTAGTCTCTTGGAATTCTACTAAATTTCCTGCCTCAACATACAGAGAAACTCTCTGAAATCTAAAACTATGCAGATTTGACAAAGGGTTGATTTTAACTTCTGTTTTGCTTTTACCATATAGCTTGCAGCAGATGTCATGTGTGTCCTCCATAACATCTAAACAGCACGACACCTGCACCCAGCTTTCCTCTCAAACTAACTACTCAACACTTCTATCATTAAACAAACAAGGAGCAGCTGTAATACTCAAGGAACGAGTGGGACTGTACTTTAAAATTACAGCTTGGCCAACAGTTTCAGTTTGTTTGTTGAATAAATACAGTTTTCCAGTTAAATTAATAGAATATTTTATACAAAATCCTGAAATACTTGGCAGTACACACAACAAAATATCTTACAAGTAAAGAATACAATAAATGTATCACCCTTTAGAAAATGCATTGAGGTAAGTTTAAGCAGTGTTTACTTCTAATTGTCTGCTTCCTTTCATCTCACAGTAATAAGCTGTGCTGCGGTTTACTTTATCAGCTGAATACTCACTATGCGTCCTTTTTAAAATGCTGGCGTTCCACAGTAATGTGATTATTTAGCTTCAACAGAATACACAGAAGACAGAAGATCCCAGAAACCACAAACCAATCCATCCACTATGCAGTATCTAAAGTGTTTGCAAAAAAAAACAAGCAAACAAACCACACATACACACACACACACACACACACACACACACAGAGAGAGAGAGAACAATTGACTCGTAGCAAAGCTATTAGGTTAGTGCAAAAGTAAATGTGGCTTCACCATTGAAAGTAATTGAAAGAACAGGCGTTCTACCTGGACATTCTAAAATGCATGACACAACTATGGATCAAACCCAAACCAACTGAGGATCACTGCTGTGCATTATTCCCACGGTGCCATAACGTGGCAAATTAAAACTAATCACCTATAACAAGGGATTTTTCAGAAAGAATGCAAACATTTTGGTTAAAGCAAACAAAACTGGCAATTTTCAGTTTGCTCAAATCAAACTATTCACATACTTTGTATGCTTGTCTACAAAATCCAGAATTTTTGATAGGCTCAGGCTTAGGTAAAACTGTAAAGTGAGCAGCTTCTGATCAACAGACACCCACTGCTTGGGTTTCCCTGCTTTTCCCTTCTGTATCACAGACACTGTGAGTGAATCCATCACATGACCTAATATGACTTGGCCAGCTGGAAAGGTCTCTAAAGAACTAACACTCAGGCTGGGATCTAGAGCAAAGCACTCTAAACTTGAGTGTGCGTATGAATCACCTGGGGACCTTGTCACCATGCAGATTCTGAGTCACTGGATCTGGGGTCCTGCCTGAGTTCTAGCAAGCCCCCAGGGATGCTTATGTGACTGCCGTGGACACTACTTACAGTAGCAAGAATATAAGCAGATGCCAGCCAACAGGGCAGGAGTGAATGCATCATGGCCCAGGCAGCCCTGAGATGAAGGCTGATCCCAGGCCAGCTCAGGGATCTGATGGAAGAGTAACTGGACTGAGGCCCAGAGTGCTGCCATCAGAGGTCAGGCTGAGGAGGCGGACAAGATCTAGGTCCATGTGTTAAGCTCCTACTAAATGCAAGGCTAGGCTCTGCACAAACAGAAATAAATAAGGCAAACCTAGGCCTTGCATCTTTAGAGCTTGCAGTCTAGTGCAATTCGCTCGTGGGCAGAAAATCATTAAACATTTTTAAACAAAGGAGAGACATGATCTCATTGAAATTTTTGGAGAACATCTCTGTGGGAACCGTAGAGAAGGTATTGGAGAAGCACAAAGTTGGAAAGAGGAGTACACGCTTGCAGAACAGGCGAAAGATGGGGACGACAGGAGTGGATTATTTTAGCACGTATTGTGAAGGTGAAATAACAGGACTTGGTTGCAGGTTGTGATGCTAGGGGGGTGGCAGGAAGAAGAAAGCATCAAGGATGATGACGCTTTCTGGCAGAAGCAAGTGAGTAAATGGAGATAATTTTTATGAAGAATGGTAAGGCTGGAAAAGAAATAAAAAGGAAATGATTGAGGAAGAGGTACAGATTTGGGGGCAGAACTCAAGAGTTCTGAGTTCTGATTTTAGGAATGCGTGTGAAAATCCCAGTGGAAATTTCAAGATGGCAGGTGCACAGAATATTTTGGAGCTTGGGAGGAGAGGTCTATAGGAGCCATATGCATATAAATGGAATCTAAAGCCGTAGGAATGAATAAAACCTTGTCTAGAGTCTGTGTAGGCGGGCTGCCCAATCTTTTGGCTTCCCTGGGCTTCACTGGAAGAAGAATTGTCTTGGGCCACACATAAAATATACTAACACTTACAATAGCTGATGAGCTAAAAAAAAAAATTGCAAAAAAAAATCTTATAATGCTTGAAGAAAGTTTACTAATTTGTGTTGGACTGCATTCAAAGCTGTTCTGGGCCATGGGTTGGACAAGCTCAGCACAGAGTAAGAACAGAAGAGGACCCAGGATTGAGGAATTTCAAAATTTAAAGTTTGGGTAAAGAGGGAGGAGCTGATAAGAAAACAGTCCAAGCCAGAGGAAGAGGTCTGAGGCCAACTCTACCGAATGTTTCTGAGACCCCACTGGACTTACATATTACTTAATATGTACAATACATGATACTTGGGTGATGGATACCCTAAAAGCTTTGAACTGACTACTATGCATGGAACAAAATTGCACTTGTTTCCCATAAATTTTATATAAACAAAGGTAAATAAATGGAAGGAAGAGAGAAAGAGAAGGAAGGAAGGGAGGGAGGGCGAAAGAAAGAGAGAAGGAAAGAAAGAAGAAAGAAAGAAAAAGAAAGAAAGACAAGAAGGAAGGAAGGGAGGGAGGGAGGGAGGGAGGGAGGGAAGGGAAAGGAAGAGCATTGGTGACTTTTATGAATCACCAACTCTGGGGTGCTGAATTGTGTCCCCTCCAGATTCATATGTTGATGTGCAGACCCCCACGACCTCAGAAGGGGAATGTATTTAGAGATAAGGCCCTCGAAGAGGTAAAATGAAGTCATACAGGTAGAACCTGATCTGATACGACAGACGTCCATATAAAAAGAGGTTGAGACATGGGCACAGCCTGAGGACACAGCAGGAAGGAAGCCATCTGCAAGCCAGCAGTTCTCAGAAGAAAGCAAACGCACTGACATTCCACCTTGGACTCCCAGCCTTCAGAGCTGTAAGAAGACGACCCACTCACTCTGTGGCAGCTCGTGACGGAAGCCCTAGCACTCTGACATGGCGACCTTAGCACAAGCAGTTTAATAGGCTTCATGAACGTGAAAGCCAAACTGACCTGAATAAAGACTGAAAGGAAAATGAGCAAGAGGATCCAGGAAGTGAGGAAAATCCTTGAGGAAAATTTGTCCAAGAAAGGAGGAAATTGTTTGGTAGCTGGAAAGATACATAGAGTCAAAGGTCAGGTTTCTCCAAGATAGAAAATTTTTTAAATAAAAAATTTATATTTAAATGCTGGCAGAAAGAATCAAGGAGAGAGACTGAAGATGCAGATGACAAGTGGAAAAGCAATAAACAGAAACCCTGAAAAGTCAGGAAAAGAAGGAGATTATTAGAGGAATGTCCTTTTACCGTAAGAGGAATACTTCCTCCACTGCCCCAGGATTTAAAAAGCTTATAAATGACAGGTAACATTCTACCTAATTATAGAGCTTTATACTTCACGCCAAATTTTGTTGTACATGATACAGTCACTGTGAATTAAGTGAGACACACAAAGTTAGCCACATTTTACATAAAAAGAAAGAAAACGCAGAACAGAGGTGATTTGCTTGAAGTCACACAGAAATGGCTGGTAGAGCAGTGCACTGTGTAGATGGCAGGGCTCCTGACTTCTTATTTCACATCAGAAGTGCAGACAGAATTAGTCATAATGACAGTTATTATATTTTTAAATTTTTCAAATAAGAACATTCTTAGATTTTCATTCATTAACAAAGCACAAAGCACAGGATCAGTGTCTCAAGATGTTTTATTACATGATCACTAGACACCAAAAGAGGTTTCCATTTTTCTGCTTATTTGAAAGAGTTAAACAACCCTAAGTCTCACAGTTCGAGGAAACCCAAACAAGGGATGATTCATTTAAAGGGATGAAATTAGCATGATGAAGTTTACAGTATAAGAAATTTCATTCCAAGACTCTGAGGCCTGGTAGGGAGGAAGGGAGAAAGGCAGATGACACCACATAAGAAGCCTGCTTGGAGAGCAGATGAGAAGCATCCATCAGCGAGCTCCTCAAATTCAAACAGACCGTTGGAACCATCCTAGGACTGGACCCCAGTTGGGAAAGACTCTGAAGGAAACGATCTCCTACTCCCACGAGACGGCTAACATGATTTAGGTAAAAAGCTTTTAGTTTTATGGCTGGGGAGACAGCAATAAAGAAAATGAACTTCCTGCCAGTGATTCTTTTTCAAGTCCTGCCAATTCCCATGTCTGGGGAAACTATAAGGAATGTCCAGCCTCATGTCAAAAGAATTGCCGCAAATCTCCAGCTCGCCTGCGTCCAAGCACCCAACCATCCCTGTGCCTGTTCCCAGGCCAGCCTGGACCTGAAAACGCCCGGAGAGTCTCCTGTGTTCTGCTGCTGCAGATACACTGCCTATTTGTTAGCATAACCAGGGCCACCCGCAATAGGTGCTAGAGAAATACACAGAGCGAAAATAAACAGCTGATGAAAAGCAGCATCTTTTCTTTTTGGCAGCAATACCAACAGCATGAAGCATGTCCCTTTTGGAGTGTTCCAACCCACTTCAAAAG
The DNA here is from genome assembly GCA_963573385.1 of Cacajao melanocephalus. Classification (NCBI taxonomy): domain Eukaryota; kingdom Metazoa; phylum Chordata; class Mammalia; order Primates; family Pitheciidae; genus Cacajao; species Cacajao melanocephalus. The sequence goes on from CAUYLG010018921.1 coordinate 13,186, forward strand.
CGAGCTTTCTGGTGTGCATCAAGAAAGCTGGGCAAATTGCCCCTGAGTGCAGAGCCACTGCCAAAATATTGATGAGTGTAGGCAGCTCCGGACCCATCCTCGGCCCCCGTGCTCTTTCTCAGAGCTCTGTTTAATTCCATCAGGCACGGGCGGCATGTGGAGAAAGCTGCGTTGATTTTTGTGATCTTCAGCCAGCACAGAGGTGGCCGGTTCCCGAGCCTCCCAGCACCGTCCTCCTCCTGCCCTGCTCCTTCGTGGCCTGCCTGGGCTCAGTGGACCCAGACTTGTCTTTTACCCCCGTCAAAACCTCACAGTCCTGTGTCTGTTTCTCTTTGAACTATACAAACTAACTTATTTGGTGAAACTATTAAGTGAATTTCTTTCTACTTATGATCTAGAGGGCATTGAACTCTAACGGTTTTGCCAGAGATTGTCAAAATTAATTCTGGCTTCTTCCAATTGGACCAAGGCTTCTTTGGGTTAACAAAACCCTGAGAAATTTGAGTTGATTTTTCATAGTATCTCTTTCTATTCTTTTGGGGTTTTTTTCTTTGTTTTTTACTTATCATGGAGATTTTCCTTAATTTAACCCAAAAGACATACTCATATGACATTTGAACTAACATGAAAGAGGCAGTAGGACAAACAATTTGAAGACAGCCTTTCAGAGCCCCACAAAGTTCTTGAAGTTTATCAATAAAACCTTCCCTTGTGCTTCCCACCATGTTCCACATCTCCATTTTAAGCCACGAAGCATCAAGTGGCGTCTCCTCCTGTGAAACCTACACTTTGGAGATAAATCACTGATGACTAATGACTCCCTAATGGAGCCCTTTCTCTGATTCTTCTATGTCATTAGTCATCGGTGTTTCACAGCATAGAAATGGTGGTCCAGGGTGAGACAGAATCCTTCCAATCCCAGTGCCGCCTCTTCCCAGCTGTGTGGATCTCTTCCTCTCTAATCTTGTTTATTCATCTGTAATATGGAACTAATAACATATATGTCAGGGTATTGTGAGGGTTGAATGTAACAATATTCCAAATTGTTGAAGGTGCCCAGTAATTAACATAGTGCTAAGAACAAAGCATGTATCAATAATCATGAATAGCCTTCCCAGTGCACACCTCCAAACAGGGGGTTTCTGGCCGGTGACAGGAGATGGGTCCCAGCAGTCCTGCAGGCCGTGGTTTAACTCACCACTAGCCAATCAGTAAGTCTGACCGAGAATACATAATGACTCTTTTGCAAGCCTGGAGCTTGATGGAAAAACAAGGGGGAAAATAATCAATGTCCCTAAGGCAGATGCTGAAACATTCATATAACATAATTCTCCCACCACACTTGTTTCCTGAATGTCCATTGAAATTTTAATTCTGTAAAGAAAATAAAGTTCGTAATAATGAAGGTGATTAAGATGATATTTGACCAGGGAACCAATCTCCCCACAACACACCTAAAAAAGAGATATAGGTACAGAAAATAAAGCAGAGTAAAATACCACTTTATTATTATCTAGAGATTTTCCCCAAACACAGAGAAAGCTCTACTGAGCTGCGCTTAAAGCCAGAAAACTTTGTTACTTACTTGGTCTAAATACCGAAAGAGGCCAGAGATCCCTTTCAACTACTTCTCTCCAATCCCAACCCCATGTCTTGGTTTGATCTAAGAAAGAGCCAAATGCCCAGAAGAGTCCAGGGCAGAGGAAAGCAGCCAGCCAGAGAGTGGCCTCCATGCCAGCGGAGCATGTCTGAGCTTTGTTTGATTTTTCTTATTTGTTTGCGGTTGTGTGACTGGTAGAAGAGAGCGGATATGAAGTCCACTGACACAGGACTGGTCTTCACGCCTGTCTTACCAAGCATCTGGGGGAACAGAGGAGTTCCACAAAGACGAGAGCAATGAATAGACTTTCTTCTAAAAGGTGCAGCCGCAAGCTACCCTAACTGTCCAACTTGCCCATAAATCTTCACCTAGAGTTAGGAAAATTTTACCATTAGCTATGGCCTATAATGGATCCTTAAGCTTGACCAACCACAGAGATCCATCTCCTTGAGGAGAAAGGGAAGGGAGATAAAGACAGGAGCTGTGAGCTTTCTATCCCCTGCAGCCCCAGCTGTGTCTTCTACTTCTCAAACAAGACGGCCTCCAAATGATGTTTTCCTACTGACAGTGCTACAGAACGGATCCTTATCTCACTATGGAAATGAAAGATTTCAAAGAACTTGTTGCCTGAAATATGGTGCTCTCATCACGTATTAACAAAGCCGCTGTCCAGAAAGAAGGGAGATTTCAAAAGAAGGGCTGTTAGCATTCTCAGGGCCCTAAAAAGTACATACTGTGGAACAATGGGAAATAGATCTTGGAATCAGATAGACTTTAATTTGTACCCCAGCCATGCCACTTGTTAACTTACGTGACGTTGGGAAAGCCTCTCAAATTTAGTTTTACACAATCAGAATAATATGACTAGCCAACAAATAGGGTTTAACGGAGTTCATAATGAAGGTGATTATGATGATAAAGTTAAATAATAAAGTGCTTAGCATTAGCATTTAATAAATTTTATTATATAATTTCAAAGCACACACTTTTACCTACAGTGCTATAAAGCTGCCTACAATAGTCAAAGCTAACAGAAGCTTTAGTCAATGCCAATAGAAGCCTTGTATATGTAATTATTCGAGAATTCTGTAAATATATCTAATAGGGTAGGAATGAGAAAATCTTCAGACAAAATGTTCAAGTATGCTTGGTTTTTAACAAATCCAGATAGACAGTTTTGGCAAGAACCAAGTCGTAATTTTAAGTCTTGTTACAGTAGCTGGAATTTTATTCAAGGGGCAACTGATTTTGATTAGATAAGATGCTATGGATTGCACATTTGCATCAACAAATTCACTTGTTGAAACTCTAACAGCAGAATGGCATTAGAAGGAGGACTTTTGAGAAGTAATTTGGTTCAGCTGAGGATGGAGCGCCCACGATAGGATTAGCGTTCTATTAAGAAGAGAAGGAGACTGGAGCCCTCTTCTTTGAGCCATGTGAAGATATAAGAACACTGCCACCTGCAAAACAGTAAGAGGGCCTTCACCAGACGCCGGCTCTGCTGGCACAGATTTTAATCTTTGACTTCCCAGAGCTCTGAGGAAGAAAGATACGCGGTTTAAACTGCAGTCTGTAGTTGCTGTAACAGCAGCCTGCGCAGACGAAGACATAGCGTTCCTTTTATTTTCAGAATTCAGTTTAGACGTAATCACCTCCCACCCTGAGATGCTCTTTCCTCCCTCCGCCGTTGAAGCGTAAGCTCTGGGACGATAGCTTCGTGGACAAATTCTTCAGAATATGTCTCTGCTCCTGTGGGATGCTAACCTAAACAATCAAGGAATGTTTGCTCAATGGAATGAAACATCTTAACCTTAGGTCATCAGCCAGTATCTGCAGAACATGGGTTCTGGCTGGCTTGGATTTCTGACACTGCTTCATCCCACCCATCACTATGGACCCATCAGTCACGAGGCCTAGATTCTAGCGTCCGTTTTACCCTTGGGATACACATTCACACCTGCTTCACTGAACACCCAACCCTGCATATTTGGCCAATACTCTGGCGAGGGTCCTCTCTTTCTGTGCCAACTGCCAGTGAACTCAACCCCCATGCAGTCTCGGCAGCTCTTCCTGCTTGGCCTGCTGTAGCTGCCAACGCTGAGTAAAACTCACAGCACAGCTCCCAGTCCAGGATTCCCCTTAACTCATCCATGGATACATTAAACAGCTAGGCTTGCTTTTTAAATTCTTTTTCATTTAGACTCCACTTAGAAAGCTTCATTTTGAGAATCCTGACCTTCCAATATTCCACAATCTTTTCAGCGTAAACAGCTAGGCTTGCTTTTTAAATTCTTTTTCATTTAGCCTCTTTTTTAGAACTTATCATTTTGAGAATCCTAACCTACCAATACTCCATAATCTTTCTCAAAGTGACACAGCAAATACGATGCATGCACAGTGCTAACTGCAGCTGATTTCATTTTTCCATCATCTAAAAAGCTATAAGGTAATTTCTAAACCAGCAGTAAAATCTGTTTATAAAGAATGCTGATTTGTTTTCTGCACTTTCCAGCACAGAGCTTCAATTCATGTCCTTACCATTAAAAAATCATTACTTTTTTAAACAATCATAGTTAACATATTTTATAAATGTTTTAAATTTTTAAAAGTAAAACTTGCAAATTGGAGTGTAAATAGCTTTCTCAAAATGGAAGGAACTGTGTTAGACCTGGTTTGCTGACTGATGATTTCACCGTGCTTCAAAGTAGACAATTTCACAGTCATTGGGTATACAATGCAATGAGTTTTTATAAGCAATTTACATCACTAAAAATATAATTATTATAAATAAAATTATAGGGAAAAATGGAAAATGGAAATCTTCAATCTGACAATGCCAAATCTTTTTTAGCAAACATTGCTAAAAAATTATGTTTCTACATGAAAAATTTTACATATTCTTTCTATGAGATAAACCTGATAACACCTTGAAAACTTAGTAGTTATGGAAAATGAACTACCGTGATTTTTTGTTCTCACCCTCCACTTCCACCCTTTTTTTTTTATTGCATTTTAGGTTTGGGGGTACATGTGAAGAACAGGTAAGACTGTTGCATATTTTTTAGAGTATGTCGTGTTCTTGAGTTAGCTGTCTCATGTTATCAGAAGGGAAACAGCAGCACCTTGTGGACAAATAAAGAAAGTGAATGATTTTTTTTCAGGGCGTGCTTGCAGTGGCTCATGCCTGAAATCCCAACACTTTGGGAGACCTGGGCCAGAGAACAACTTGAGCCCAAGAGGTCAGGACCAGCCGGGGCAACACAGTGACACACCCGTCTTTACCAAACATTTGAAAAATTCGCTGGGCACAGTGGCTCAGACCTCAGGTCCCAGCTACCTGGAAGGCTGAGATGAAAGGATCACTTAAGCCCAGGAGGTGGAGGCTGCAGTGCATGTGATCATACCACTGCATTCCAGCCTGGATGACACAGCAAGACCCTATCTCAAAAAACATGATGTTTATGTAACAGTTTCTACAAGTAATATAGTATCAGTATCATGTTTGTATTTAAACGGCATCAGAACCAGCACGGTGGCTCACACCTGTAATCTAATCTTCAGAAGGTGGAAGGCAGGAGGATTGCTTGAGGCCAGCAGTTGGAAGACAGGCCAGGGCAGCATAACGAAACCACCATCTCTATAAAAATAATAGCAACAATAATAAAAAGCTAGGCTTGCTGACACACACATGTAGGCCTAGCTACTCTGGAGGCTGAGGTAGAGGATTGCTTAAGTCCAGGAGTTTGATGTTATTGTGAGCTATGATCAAGCCACTTCACCACAGACACCGTGGCAAGACCCAGTCTCTAAACAAAATAAAGGAACATCATAGCGTTGCTTATAGAGATTTATAAATGATCCCAAAATGTCTTCAGGGAGGTAAATCATCTAAATATAGCTATATGGACTCTTTCTAAATTCCAAATTTGGGTGGGAAAAATAAATGAGATAGAAAACTTCTTGAAATGTACCAAGTCTCAGAAAGACAAAACAACAACTTTCATTAGGCAATATCAAGAATGTTCATTAATGCTATTTCTAATTTACAATACAATAATCTAAAAAGGAAATCCCAGCAGCAAGAACCCAAAGGAAAGGGAAAATAAATGACAACAATGACCATACTTTCTACACTTCCAGGCTGTTTTCTACCACCACTCAACAAGACCTCCCACAGCCAATCACTGCTTTCTCTTGCGGACTTACCCTCTACTCTGTGAACGTATGAGCCAGAGAACCCTGGAAACTCCCTGGGTGCCTTCCAGGGGCTCTGCAAGGTCAAAACTCTTTTCATAAAAATACACAGGTTTTGTTTACTTTTTCCACTTTCATTCTCTCACAAGTATAACTGGAGTTTCCCAAAGGCTACCTGACGTGGGATGCCACAAGAAATTAGACGGAGAAGAAAGGAAAACCAAGTTTTCTTATATTAAACCAGACATTAAAGACACACATGAAATTACAAAACAATGTCACTCTTTGTACCAACTTTAATCCTTAAAAATAACTTTAAATAAAAATATGATTTAGGTTAACATATATTATTTTTTAATTTCTCAGTTTTCGTTTTTAATATGATCAATAGACAGATATAATCCAAATAAATGAAAGCTTTTTGGGGTCCTCCATAACTTTTAAAAATGTAAAGTGGTGCTGAAACCAAAAAGTTGGAGGACTGATGCTCTAAAATACATACTCTTTGATGTAGCTTCCACCCTGTTCATTTCTTAAATACTTGATCAATCATCTCCCATTTCCCTCACTCTATTCTTGTTGCAAAATTTCATTCTCCTACACCAGCACTCCCTGTTATAAGCAAGTTATCAGGTTATAGACATTATTTAATGAAATCTTTCTTAATGGCTTTATAATGATATCGTGACATATAAACATTGCATAAATTTAAGGTAACTTGATGTTTTGATATTTGTATACTTTTTGAAATGATCACCACAATTAAGCAAATTAGCATATTTATTATCTCTACATATTTACCATTGTGTGTGCACTGACAGTAGTTTAGGATATAGTGCTTTAGCAAAACACAAGAATACGACACAATGTTGTTCCATGTTGTACATTATATCTCCAGAAATTATTGTCTTTGTACCAGTTAATCAACCTCACCCTATTTCTGCTTCCCCAAGCCCCTGGCAATCACTGTCCTGCTCTCTGTTTTTATTAATTTGACTGTTGTAGGTCCCACATGTAAGTGAGACCATGAAGTATTTGTCTCTGTGTCTTGCCTTTTTTCTTGGCACAATATCCTCCAGCTCCATCCATGATGTCACAAATAGCAAGACTTCCTTCTTTTTTTAAGGATGAATAATATTTCATTTTATATATACATACAATATTTTCTTTATCCATTCATCTATTCCTCTGCCAGAGGACATTTAGGTTATTTTCATATCTTGGTCATTGCATGTAATGCTGCAATCAAGAGGGGAGTACAGACACCTCTCCAGGATTCCTATGTCAATTTCATTGGACATATACCCAGAAGTGAAATGGTTGGATTTTGTGGTAGTTCTTTTATTTTTGAAACAGAGTCTCACTCTGTCATCCGGGGTAAAGTGCAGCGGCAAGATCATAACTCACTGTAGCCTTAAACTCCTGGGCTCAAGCGATCCTCTTACCTCAGCCCCATGAGTGGCTAGGACTACAGGTGTACAACACCATGTCCGGCTAACGTTAAATTTTTTTCAGAGATCGGATCTTGCTGTGATTGCCCAGGCTGGTCTGCAACTCTTGGCCTCCCGCCGTGGCTTCCCAAAATGATGAGATTACAGGTGTGAGCCACCACACCAGGCCAGTACTATTTTCCGTTTTCTTTGGAGGAACCTCAATACTGTTTCCCACAATGTTTTACTAATTTGCATTCCCATCAATAGTGTACAGGGTTTCCTTTTCTCCACATTCTCTTCAACACTTATCTTTTGTCTTTTTGATAACAGTCATTTTAAAAAGTGTGACATAATATCTCATTGTGGTTTTGGTTTGAATTTCTCTGAAGTTTAGAGAAGTTGAGCACATTTTCATATACCTGTTAGCCATGTGAATTTCTTCTTTTGAGATGTATCTATTTAGGTTCTTTGCCTTAAAAAAAATCAGTTATTTGTATTTTTGGTATTGATATGTATGTGTTCTATTTTTTGAATATGGTTTGCAAACATTTTCCCCATTTCATAGGTGCCTTATCATTTCATTAGTTGTTTTCTCTGCTGTGGAGAAGCTGTTTAGTTTGATGTGATTTATTTACCTATTTCGCCTTTGTTGCCTGTGCTTTTAGCATCATATCTAAACAAATTATTACCAAGACCAATGTCAAGAATGCTTTTTCCTGTTTTCTTCTGGGAGTTTTATGGTTTCAGGTATTACATTTAAATGTTTGATCCATTTTGAGTTAATTTTTATGTATGGTGTGAGCTAGGAATCCGATTTTATTCTTTTGCATGTGGATATCCAGCTTTCTGAACACCATTTGTTCAAGAGCATATCTTCTCCCCATTATGTCTCCTTGTCCCCGTCCTGGGTGATCACTGCTGTAAATGTGTGGGTTATGCCTGGGTTCTCTGTTTTGTTCCACTGGTTGATGTGTCTGTTTTTATGCCAGTACCACAGTGTTTCCGTTTCTACAGTTTTGCAATATAATTTTCAGTCCGAAATGTGATGTCTGTAACTTTGTTCTTGCTCAAAATTGCTTTGACTATTCAGGATTTTTTTGTGATTCTATATGAATTTTAGGATTATTTTTTCTATTTCTGTGAGAGACACCATTGGGATTTTGATATGGATTACATTAAATCTGTAGATTGCCTTAAGTAATATAGACATTTTAATAATACAGTACTAATTCTTTCAATCCATGGGTTGTCTTTCCATTTACTTAGGTTTAAATTTCCTTCATCAGTCTTTTGTAATTTGCAGTGTACAAGTCTTTCACTTCTTTGGCTAAGTTAATTCCAAAGTAGTTTATTTGATATTGTTTTTTAAATTTCCCTTTCAGACAATTCACTCTTAGTTTTTAGAAATAGCAATGATTTTTGTATGTCCATTGTGCATCCTACAACTTTAGTAAATTTGTTATATAGTAAGCCCTTCATATCCACGGATTCTGCAACCATGAACTCAACCAACCATGGACCAAATCTACCAATTGTACATATTTTCCATCTGCGGTGGTTTGAATCCACAGATGTGGACCTATGGAAACGGAACCCCAACTATGCACAATTTCAGGTAAGGGAGTTGATCATCACAGAGTTTGTTACCTGAGGGGGTCCTGAAACAAATCCCAGAAGATATAAAAGACTGAGTGTATTATTTCTAATCATTTTCTGTGGAGTGTTTAGCATTTTCAATGTATAATATGTCATCTGTTAACAGAGATACTACATCTTTCTTTTCCATTTTGATGTCTTTTCTTTTTTATTATGATTATACCTTAAGTTCCAAGGTACAAGGGCAGAATGTGCAGGCTTGTTACATAGATATACACATGTCATGGTGGTTTCCTGCATCCATCACACCATCATCTACATTAGGTATTTCTCCTAATGTTAGCCCTCCTCAATCACCCCACCAGCTGCTATCCCTCCCCAGGCTCCCCCAACCCCCAACAAGCCCTGGTGTGTGATGTACCCCTCCCTGTGTCCCTGTGTTCTCATTACTCAACACCCACTTATGAGTGAGAACATGCAGTGTTTGGTCCTCTTAAACCCAAACAGTTCGTTTAATAAGAGTTCTCATAAGCTTTGTAAGTAAATTTAAAAATTTGGTATATTATCTGTTTGGCAGAACTGGAGCTATGCACTTAATTTCTTCATGGTACCTAGCTCTCTTTGGAATTTTCAGAAAATATTCATTTATTACTTCATCATCTTCTAATTTAATGTAGAAACAGAGTTGGTGGTGGCGGGTGGGTTGTGGAGGTTCATTGTTTGATTTTTCCATTGTTTATTTGGTACAGTGTTAACAGGTGTATGCTATTTTTCTTTACAAATAAACTCAGAATTTCTTATTGGGTAAATACCCATTTACAACTCAAATGGAGACTTCAAACATTTTAAATTATTTCTCTGGGAAAACACATTGTGAATCACCAAGTACCAAACTAAGAGTTAACTTTTAGAAAATAATATATTGCTGTGTTGGTGATTATCTGTATTTAGTAGCACTTAATATTTAGTAATACTAGCAGAAAACAGTCTTTCAGAGTATTGGTTTAATTGTTTAAGTATTAAATACTATAATATATATGAAAGTATTTTGTTAACTGCTATACAAATGGAAGAGATTAAACAGACATGCAACAAGATGTCAAGAATTCTGTGTGACTTTATTAAACTCTTTACTTCTTTAAACCTTAGTTATCCTGACTGTAAGATGGAGATACAATATTACTAACTCAATGATTTTTTTGGGAAATTTAAATGAAATCATGAATATAAAGCACACAGCACAGTGCCTGATATAGGAAAACTAAGTAAATTGTTATTCTGAGTCTTAATTTCCATTTTCTTCACCCTTTGTTATCACTTAAAAAAAATTATAACATTTTTAGCATGGAAGACTTTTAGCAAAAATTGTATTATAGTCTTAGACAAAATAACCAGTACATAGAGAAAAAATGACCTAAAGATGTTTTATAACTTTGTAACTACATGTAAATGTAGTTGATGAGCAAGATGTTCAAGTTTTCTGACTGTTAGAGGACAAAGAATCTGCTTTTGTCTTCCTATACTTCTCCCCTGCTTCCTTTGTTCATGCCTCAAAGGCATGCATATATACCATGTCATACGTATTACCCAGGCTTAACTCCTTGCAGTTCATATGTACATTATCTATTGATTACGTGAGGTGTCCTTTTTGATTGTTATGTTCTCACCTGAATATTAATGCTGGGACTGCATTAGTATCTAAATATTGTTTGTTTTTTGAAACTTTACCTCTTAGTATTTCTTACTTTTTTTCCTCGTAGGGCATGGTGTGTTGTCAATCTCAAAATCCAAATGCCTATTTGAATCAATTGCTAGGGAATGTTATTGAGCAATATATTGGGCGATTCCTTCCAGCTTCACCATACGTTTTAGATCTTGGACAACATCCTGTTTTGTTGGCTTTGAGAAACACAGCCATTGTTCCACCAATATCATCTCTAAAGAAATGCATTGTACAAGTCATAAGGTACATCTAAATATTAAATATAGGTGGTTTGTACAAATTATTAATCTCTATTAAAAAGTGATAAAGTGGCATTTCAAAAATATTGGCAACCCTTAGGATACTGGTAGTTCAGAAGCTTTTGTTTTCTTAAGAAACATTATCTAAGAATTTATTAAAATGACGTTTGCTTATGTCCCCTAAGACAATGCTCTTTAAATTGCTTCTCTTTTCTCTATGTAGCTATTACCTTCCTTATGTATGTCCCAGAGATATATTTTTGCTTTTTAATGTTTCATCAGATAAACAATAGTTGTATTTTATACTGTATAAAACACAGTAATTATAGTTGACTGGGTGCGGTGGCTCATACCTGTAATCCCAGCACTTCGGGAGGCAGAGGCAGGCGGATCACTTGAGGTCAGGAGTTCAAGAATAGCCTGGCCAACATGGTGAAACCCGGTCTCTACTGAAAATACAAAAAAATTAGCTGGACATAGTGGCAGATGCCTCTAACCCAAGCTACTCAGGAGGCTGAGGCAGGAGAATTGCTTGAACCCGGGAGGCAGAGGATGCAGTGAACTGATGTTGTACCACTGCACTCCAGCCTGGGCGACAGAGCGAGACACCACCTCAAAAAAATAAAATAAAATATAATATAATAATTATATTTTATAAAGATAAGTGAAAAAATGAATGCTAATATTGGAAATGAAGCACTCTGAAGTCTTATTTTGTTACTCTTTTCTTAACTCAGTTTTATTAAGCAAACGAAAAATGAAGCTTCTTAAATTTTCTACTAACTCCATATCCTTTAACTTTAGCATAAGAAAGTTCAGTAATAAAAAATATTTTGTCTTATCTTCATGTAGTATTTATTTTTATATGGAATTAGTTTTTAAACTTTAAGATGCTATGGTGATATATATTATTCTTATCTAGTATTGGTTTTCTCTGTTTTTTAATGACCCAATAATATCTGTTATCTCTCATTATAGAATTCCATGCCTAAAATCTGTTTCCCCTCTCATCTTTTTGAGTTCCTAGTGTTCTGTTACTCAGGTTTGGAAGCTTTTTCTTTACTTCCTATCCTTGCCCATCCTTTGGCAATCCTGTCCTCCTTTTTCTATTTCTCTTCCCTTAGTACATTACAGCTAGACTATTGTCAGAATCTCCTAACTGCTTTCTGCATCTCTAGTCTTTTCTTCTAGTCCAGCCTGAACAATGCCCCCAGATTACTTTTCCTAAAATACTCTTTCATTATGAAACTTCCCTGGCATTAAACCTACGATATCTTTTTTGCCTGTGAAATAAATTTCATGCTCCTTACCTCTCTGCGATCCATCACTTAACGTTTCCAAATGTATTACATAGAGTGTCATACAACTCCTAATAAGACTGGTATTGCCCCACCAAAGTGCCTCATACCTCCCTATGTCACAACTTTATTCAAACCATTTTCTCCATTAAAATGTCATCCTTTTGGGCTAAATCCCACCTATCCTTTATAAAACCTACACCTGATATGTCAGTGTGTACCATGTATGTTTCTTTCCTTTTTGAAATCATATGCCCTGTGCAGCTCAATTTGCAGAATCATAATAGTTTTGCCTTACTCGTATCTGAATTTCCAACGAGATTGTAGTAACCTACCACAGTGTTTGAGATATTGCATAAGTAATTTTAGTGCAAACTAAATGACAAATGCTGAAGTGAAATTGAATCTGTAAAACTGTTTAAAACCTCAGTGTTTAGGATCCCAGGATTAGTTGATTTTCCTGTTTTTTTAACATGTAGTAAAAATTTTTTTCTCGTGGTTTATAGTCAAAGGCTTAAAATGTAACCTTTATATATGTACACACACACACACACACACACACACACACACACTCAGGAAAGATCTAACTTCTTCCATGCCATGCTTCTCTATTCCCATACTCCCTCATCTGAGTTAGGGCTCTTTCCTCTGAATTCCTGAGAATTCTGTGCTTATCTTTGTCAAAAGCACCATTATACTATATTATAAATGTCTTTTTCTTTTTCTCATTTAACTTCTCCACTCAATAGTGGGCCTCTTGCTTTCAGAGACCCTATTTTACTCAATTTTATATTCTTGTTCTTAGACATGTACCTGGCATTCCACAGGTGCCCAATATATGTTTGTTCCAGGCATTAGGAATTCACCAGTAAACTTAGACAAACCTCAAAGAATGAATTTTCTAATATGTAGGATTTGTTGGAAGTCACTGTAGAGAATAGAAATAATTACTAAGACATAGTCCCTGTCCTTAAGTTTATAATACTTAGTGGTTTCTATTCCTTATTATGGTAAATCATTATTACTTTGCAAATATATATGGATATCTAGTTTATATCTAGCTATATTTGACAAATTTTCATATTGTCTAGACATTTTTAGAAACTAAGCAATTCCAACTTTTGTTTATTCACTTAATAAATGTATACTGAACACTTGCCATGAGCCTGGACCTATTCTAAGAGGTGAGAATATACAAAGATGAGTCAGACAAAGTTTTAACCTTGTGATCTCTCTTGAGTTCTAGTACTAAAATTTGTCTTGAGAAATAATACTAAACCCTAAATTAGTTCTCTGATCCTTTAACTTATTGGAGAAAGGAAGGAGATAAAGCTTGAATGTCCTGTCCAATACCTAGGAGAAGCTTCTTGTTTATTTGGAAAAACAAGACCCTCCCAAGTCCCTAAATAAATAAATATGAAGAGAGATTTCTTTATACAAATTAGACATTAGAGAAAATGTTGCAGCATTGAGGACCGAGTAGAGGAGATCAGACTTGTTTTAGAAGAAAAACATCCCACAAATTAACAGTTCAACTTTCATTTGGATTTTGAGTTCATTTTAAAACAAGGTTACTTTAAATTTAATTTGTGACTGTATTGTGCTTTGGCCCTGAGAGCATACCAAAAGAATATACAGTCAGTCATTGCTTCTAAAAAATTATGTTCAAAGATAGCATGGTAAAATATACATACTTTTTAAAAACGGCACTGTATTAATTTGGGGGGTAAATTTTGCCAGTATCTTTAAAGTATATGCCATTTGTTTTTGTTCTATTGAAGCTTTAAACAGAGAAGAAACAAAATTTTGCTTCTTTTCAGGAAATCCTACCTTGAGTATAAGGGGTCCTCACCTCCTCCTCGCTTAGCATCCATTCTGGCCTTCATTCTCCAACTCTTCAAGGAAACTAACACAGATATTTGTGAAGTTGAAGTACTCCTCCCTGGCATTTTAAAATGCTTGGTGTTAGTCAATGAACCACAAGGTTAGTTTTATAGGCTTATTTTTGTTACCATTTTCTGTTCACAAGTTAAGAAACTACTGTTTCCCATCAATTAAATGGATAGTTACAAAATGGATGGTTCTTTTATATCCCTTGATATGGGTCATGGTTAAAGAATAAACTCCAGCCGGTAGCTCAGGTTAGGTATGATAAAATGGTTAAAAACTGAGATGTTTTGGTCTATTTTAGTTTTAGCTTTTTTTTTCCCCCCTTGAAGCAACTAGTTTATTTAAGGGCTACTTTCTTTGATTAGATTCGTTAATCTCTCAAATAATGGTTGTTCAATCTGACTTCAGTATTAAAGGCAATATTTGTTAAATATCAAGTAATGAGAGGTCATCATGCTTTTTTTTACTTAGGTTTTTGCTGAAATATCTAAGCTGATTTTGGGGGCAAATCTTTAGGGATATTTTGATTCTACTCCTTTTGTTTTCATTCTTATCAGCCTTACTTCCAGTGATTACTTTAAAATAATATTTATTGGCCTGGCATAATAGCTCACACCTGTAATCCCAGCACTTTGGGACAGAGCTCTTTGGTCAGAACAAATCTCAAACACCTCAAAGGAGCCTGAATTTGATTAGATTAGTCCTTAAAACAATTTATGCCCCAAGATATTATTAAAAACATTAAAGCAATCACCTAGAAATTAATTAGCAGAGCTTAATAGCTTAGTGTAATCAGGGAAAGAGGCAGTCAAAGAGCGTCCTGCCAAAACCATTGTCTTCACCTGGAGACGGTAGGCATACCCAAGGTTATATCACCTCAACAACAACGTCTGAGGCAGGAGAGGGCAGGAGGAAGAGTAGACTTCATTTTTTAAAAAGCCCAATTTTAATAAAAAAAATTACAGGATGTGCAAAGAAACAGACACGTATATTCCATATGCGGAGAAGAAAAGCAGGCAACAGAAACTGCTGTGAGATCTGTCAGATATTGTCTTTAATAGACAAAGACTTCAAAGTAACTATTATAAATATATTCATAGAACTAAAGTAATGTGTGATAAATGAAGAAAAGGAAAGTATGGTAGCAATAGAGAAAGAAATTATATGAAAAGAACCAATTGGAAATTTTGTAGTTAAAGTTCAATAGCTGAGTTTACTAGAGGGGCTCATTAGTGGTTTAGAACTGGCAGAAGAAAGAATTAGCAAACTTGAAGATAAATCAATATAGATCATACAATCTAAAGTACAGAGGGAAAAAATATAAAGGAAATGAACAGAGCTGTTGAGAAATGTGGAACACCATTAAGTGCATCATATATGTAACAGGTGAACCAGAAGAAGAGAGAAAGCAGAAAAAATATTTGAAAATATAATGTCTAAAAATTTTTTAAGTTTATTCTAGAATATTAACCTATACATTCAGTAAGTTCAGCTAACTCCAGGTAAGGTAAATGCAAAAAGATCCACAAACAGAAACATCACAGTGAAGATGCCAAAAGCTAAAGGCAAAGAGAAAATCTTGAAAGTAGCCAGAGAAAAATGACTCATCCTCTACCAATAAACCCTAGTTAAGATTAACAGCTGGACTTCTCAGAGGAAACAGTGGGGGCCAGAGACAGTGGGACAACGTTCAGAGGGATTAAAACAGAAGGGTGGAGGGGAACCTGTCAACCAAGAATTCTTTTTTTTTTCAGCAAAGCTACCTTTCAAAACTGAAGGTGAAATAGACTTTCTCAAATAAAACTGAAAGAATTTATTGCTAACAGACCCACTTTTTTAAAAAATGCTAAAGGAAGTGTTTCGGACTAAGTCTGACCCTAGGCAGTAATTTGAATCCACATACACACAAAATAACTCTAGTAAAGGTTATCATGTAATTATTAAGACAGTATAAATGCACATTTCTTCACCTTTATTCTCTTAACTGGTTTTTAAAAAGCATTTGTATAAAATAATATTGTTGGGCTTATAACATATATCGTATTTTACTAATTACAATACAGAGGAGGTGGTGAGAGCAAAACAGTATTAGCCTAAGGAAAGGACTCCACATGGTAACTCAAATACTCAGGAATAATGGAAAAAAAAAAAAAAAACCAGAAATGATAAATTAGAAGATTAGTACAGGATCGTTATAATTTATCCAAAATGGTTGGGAACAGAAGTGTTTTGTATTTCAGATTCCTTTGGATTTTGGAATATTTGCATATATATTATGAGGTATCTTAGTGGCAGTACTCAAGTCTAAAGATGAAATTTTTTTATGTTTTATATACACCTTAAACATGTACCCTGAAGGTAATTTTATACAATATTTATGAATAGTATATGCAGCCTGTCACATGAAGTCAAGTGTGGAATTTTCCAATTACAGCATTATGTCAGCGCTCCAATACTTTTAGATTTTGAAGTATTTGGAATTTTGTATCTTTGAATTAGGAATGCTGGACCTATAAAGCAGAAGTTAAGATATATATTTGCTCTCCTTTGTTTTCTTAGCTTCTTTGAAAGACATAAATTTATATAAAGTAAAAATTATGACAGTGTATTTTTGGATTTTAACGTGTAGGTATAATATGTATAACAATACCACAAAAAGGGAGAGAAAGAAATAGAGCTATATAGTCTGTAGGATTTATGTTTCTATATTTCACTAGAATTAGTATAAATTTGAAGCTCTGATAAGTTAAGGTGTATATGATTAGCTTAGAGTGACCACAAAAGAAATAGTTCAAAAATAATTAAAAGCCTTTACAAAATTAAAATGCTACATTAAAAAATATTCACTTAATGCAATAAGAAAACAGTTCAAAAGTTTTCAAAGGAAATAGTTCAAAAATAATTAAAAATCATTAAAAAAAGGCTACATTAAGAAATATTCACTTAATGGAATAAGAAAGCAGTAAAGAAACAAACGTGAGATATTAAGAAAACAAAAAATAAAATTGCTGATGTAAATCAAACTATATCAATAATAATATTGTGTGAAAGGATCAACGAGTCCAATCAAAAGGCAGAGATTATCAGAATGGATTTTTTAAAAAAGCAAGATATGCCTATCTGGTGCTTACAGGAAACACTATAGATTTGCAGATATAAGTAGATTGAATGTAAAGGGATGGGAAAAGATAGTTATGCAAACAGCAACTACGGAAAGCTTAAGTGACTATACTAATAGCTCCATATGAATTACTAATTTATATGGAATTACAGGGGACCCAGAATAGCCAAATCAATCTTGAAAAAAGAAGAGGAAAGTTACTTCCCAATTTCAA
This sequence comes from Cacajao melanocephalus, assembly GCA_963573385.1. Lineage (NCBI taxonomy): Eukaryota > Metazoa > Chordata > Mammalia > Primates > Pitheciidae > Cacajao > Cacajao melanocephalus. The sequence goes on from CAUYLG010018921.1 coordinate 30,497, forward strand.
ACATTACAAAGCAACAGTAATCAAGACACTTTGATACTGGCATAAAGATAGACATATAGGTCAATAGAATAGAATTGATAGTTCAGAGATAAACCCATATGTTTATGGTCAACTGGGATTTTTTTTTTGTTTGTTGACAAGTGCCAAGACAATTTAATGGGGGAATAGTAGTGTTTTCAACAAATTGTGCTAGGTCAAACAGCCACATGCAAAAGAATGAACTTGGACCCTTATTTCGTACCACATACGAAAACTAACTTAAAATGAGTCCTAGACCTAAATGTCAGAGCTAAAGTTGTAAAAGTCATAGAAGGAAATACAGGAGTAAATCTTCATGACCTTGAATTTGGCAATGAATTCTTAGCTATAACACTAAAAACATGAACCCCAAAAGAAGAAAGAGATAAACTGGACTTCTTCAAAATTAGGAGCCTTTGTGTTTCAAAGGACACTATTAAGAAAGTGAAGACAACCCACAAAATGGGGAAAAAATACTTGCAAATTATATGTGATGATAAGGAGTGTGCATCTATAATATATAAAGAACTCTTAAGAATAAGGGGACCAATAACTGAGTTTTACAATTGGCAATGAATCTGAATAGACATTTCTACAAAGATAATAAACAAATGGCCAATAAGCACCAGAAAACGTGTTCAACATCATTAGTCACCAGGGAAATGCAAATCGAATCTACACTGAGATACCACTTCATACCCTCAAGGTTGGCTATAATGAGAAAGTCAGGTAATAAAAAAGATTGGGGAAGATGTGGAGAAATTGGAACTCTCATTTACTGCTGTTGGGAATGTAAAATGGTGTTACCACCTCAGATAATAGTCTGATAGTTCCTCAAGTGGTTAAGCATGTCTTCAGAGACAGAAAGTAGGTGAGTGATTGCTTAGAAGGAATCGGGATAACTAAGGAGTATGCAGTTTCTTTTCAAGATATTGAAAATATTCTAAAATTGACTGTGATGATGGTTGTCCAACTCTGAATATACTATAAACCATCCAACAGTATGCTTTAAATGGGTAAATTGTATAATATGTGATTTATATGACAATAAAGCTCTTTTTAAAAAATAAAAAGGCCAGGCGTGGCAGCTCATACATGTAATCCCAGTGCTTTGGGAGGCCAAGGTGGGAGGATCACTTGAGACTAGGAGTTCAAGACCAGCCTGGGCAACATAGCAACACCTCCATCTCTACACAAAGTTTTTTTAAAAAATTAGCTAGGTATGGTGGCATGCACCTGTATTCCTAGCTACTTGAGAGTTACTTGAGCCCAGGATTTGGAAGTCAAAGTGAGTTATCATCGTACCACTTCTCTAGACTGGGTGACAGAGCAAGACCATGTCTTAAAAAAAAAAATGACCTATTTTTTAAAAATAATAGCTCAGTTAAAGAAAGAATAAACTGTATCTAATATGAGAAGTTATTTTAAAAAGTTGTAAAAAGTTTTCAGGTAAAAGGCAAGGAAACTGTATGTTCCTTAGCCACTAGCCTCATCCCATGGAAAACATTGTCTACTACCTAATATTAATTAAGTGCATGTTCATCATCTATTTTGTGCTCCTGCTGTAATGGGTACAGTTTCTGAAAATTTTATTCTTGGAAAAAGCACTTTTTAATCTTAAATTTAATGTGTCAAAAAAACATAAGAATTTAGTAGCATTCAGAACATACTGGGTTTTCTACATCCTTTCTTGGTGTTTTTGCATTATTTTTGTGTATAAGTACACAATTTTAAAGGATTTGGTTAAATATTTAAAGAATGTAAGCTTTTTATACTTTTGTAATCCTTTGAAAGGAAGATATCACAAACAGCATTTTTGCATACATATTTGGCTAATTTTAAGTGAAAATAAATTGTTCATGGTATTTAGTTTGCTACTTATATGTTTGTGAGGGGGTAGGAGGAATATGCTTATGAATTTTAAAAAAGTCAATCTGCCTGTCTGTAAACCAGCTGAATTTTTAAAGGCTTTCTTTTGTCGGTATGTAACTGTAGGATTAGGATGGTGTAATGTTTTTGAATATGGGCACCTTTCTAAGAGAAAAATATATCTTCACATGTATTAATTCAGACTAAAAAGTAGACTTTTAAACGTTTATATTTTCTTAAAATGGAAGATAGGTATACTTTAAAATAAAACAAAAACTCAGAACTATTTCATTTCAAAAAAATAGTAAAAGGATGTATATACTATAAGAAAACAACATATTTTTCTAAATCAAAAGTGTGAGGATCCAGATGGTCAATTCAGACACAGTGCGTAATGCTATAATTTTTCCTTCTAGTTAAAAGGCTGGCCACAGAGAACCTGCAATACATGGTAAAAGCCTGCCAAGTGAGGTCAGAAGAAGAACCTTCCGCCCAGCTGACTTCTGTGTTTAGGTAACTGGAAAATATGCCAACTGGCAAGGAGACTATTGCCAGCCATTTGACAGCCAACATGTTTTTTAAATAACTAATTATCCAAAACATAATGTGTTACTACTTGTTTGTAGTATTTCAATTATTGTACTTTTGGCAGTAGTTTTGTTACATTGTGATGTTTTATTGAAAAATAGAAGTGCCCATGAAAAAGATAAGTGAGGGACTTAAAATTACTTGTGAATTTAGTAAGAAAGAATCTTGCATGAACAGTCATATGTCACTTAACAATAGGGATAAGTTCTGAGAAATGTATAATTAGCCAATTTCATCATTGTGTGACCATCAAATAGAGTGTACTTATACAAACCTAGTTGCTATAGCCCACTCTGCACCTAGGCTGTATGGTATGGCCTAATGGTCCTAGGCTGCAAATCAGTACAACATGTCACTGCACTGAATACCATAGACAGTTATAACACAGTGGTAAGTATTTATGTATCTAAATGTATCCAGACACAGAAAAGGTACAGTAAAAATGCTGTGTTTTAATCTTATTGTACCGAAACACCATTGTATGTGCTATCTGTCATTGACTGAAATGTCATTATGTGGTCCTAGACTGGATTTGAGAGGGTAAAGTAGTAAATGTGAGTCATGATGACAGGTACACAGGCCTTCAGAGCTTGCTAAACATGTTCCTCAGGATCCATTGTAGAAGTACATGTCACTGCTTTTCTGACTTGCTTTAAGGTACTAACTGTAGCTCCAGAAAGCTCCATTATGTTTAATTTGTGAAGCATGGACTTTATAGGAGTAGATCTGTTGTTCATAAGAATAACAGTGCAACTTGAGGAATATTTTATTTTTCTTCCCTGTCTTGCTCCTTTAGAGTCCTGTGCTATTAGGGTTGTATATCTTTCTGAAGATTTCTACCAGTTCACCTTTATTATTCCTATTTCTGTCTTACCACCACCATGATAAATAACTTGGGTTCATTTCCTTCATTCTGTGTTGGATCTTTGATACCTCCGTTTTTCTCATCACGTAATTGGTCCCAGTCAAGTGTTTATAGTTTATTTAAATTGTGATCACTCAATAACAGTGGATTTGTGAAAACTGTGAAGCCCTGTGTGGGGAAAAAGGATTTTATATGATCAAAGATTGAATGTTATCTACAAGTTACTAAGCTAGGTGGCTTTTATTTTGTTGATTGGTAGTGGAGGGTAGAGGTTTTAGGGCTAAAATATGGAATTTTAATTTACAAATACCTTCTATGGGTCTAAAGTCTTTAGTTAAGGAACATAAAAATATGTTAGGAATAACTTGCTTTCCTCATAAAAATATTGTTTTATTTATATAGAGCTACAAAGAACTAAAACATAACTAGGATATCTGACTTTTTTGTCTTACTGTCTCCCATATCCTTTCTACCTAGATTTCAACAAGTAGAATATAGCAAAGACAGTTCCTGGGATTAGATTTTTACCCCTTCTTCTCTCTCCCAAGCTTCCAACTCTTCCCTTCTCTGCTCTTCCCCACAATGCTTTCACTCTGGTCATGGCTCAACTGAAATAAACCACTTCAGTTCTTTATTTTAAAGTGTTTTAAATAGTTTTCATATTGCATCTAGATTCCTACAGTAATCGTATATGAAATGATCATTGTTAGGTTCAGTTTATAGTTGATTGCCATGTGTAGATACCAGCACAAGGAATTGCCGCAGGAGTAATCCTAAATAAACCTGTTTTACTTTCAGGCAGTTTATCCAGGATTATGATACGAGGTACTATTATCAGGTTTACAGCATTTTAGAAACAGTAGCAACATTGGACCAGCAGGTTGTCATCCACTTGATTTCTACCCTCACTCAATCTCTGAAGGATTCAGAGCAGAAATGGGGCCTTGGCAGGAATATAGCACAAAGGTAGGTTTGCTAATTTAATTACATTTGGAGGAGGGCAGTGATTGATTGTAAAATCTATATTTCATTTTATAGAAATGATTCATTTTCTAATTACCCCAAATTTGAGTGTGTTCTTTTGAGATGAAAAATGTTTCAGTACTATAATTGTTATCAGTTTTACAAAGTGTGAATAGAAGTAGCATGGCTTATCAACAAACTTAGCAGAATCAATACATACATTTGCATGTTTTTCCTTTCAAAGTGACCACTTTAGAAAGCTGTATATTTCAGCTCTGCTATCGTTGCTCAAAACACATTTCAGTGTTCCTCATTGGGAAGTGGACTTCATATCCTTGAGTGTCTTGTTTTTTTATAAAATTTATGCTGACAAATCATAACCCTTTGAGGGATGCTTGATTTATTTAGTCACCTGTATCATGTGTATCTGGTGAATAGGTGACCCAATTAGACAATATGGGTTTTGGTCAAAAATAGAAAATAAGACTTTATAGGCTCATAACTCAACTGAAAATAGTGCTGAATTATTTGGACCAACATTGTGGGAATAAGCCTGTATTTATTTCTTAAAGAAATCCTTTTAGAGTAGTCAGTACTCACACGAGAATTTTTATATCCTGAAGATTGTTAAAGAATCAGAATACGGTTATGTGTTGCTTAATGACAGGTATCGGTTCTAAAGAATGTGTAGTTAAGCAATTTCATCATTGTGTGAACATCAAATAGAGTATATTTACACAAACCTAGATAGAACAGCCTCTCACACATCTAGGCAATGTAGTGTGGACTATTGCTCCTAGGCCACAAACTTGTACAACATGTTACTGTACTGAATACTGCAGACAATTATAACATGATGGTAAGTATTTGTATATATCAACATATGAAAACATAAAAAAAAGGTATAGTAATTATATGGTAGAAAAGATTTTAAAATGGTACACCTATATTGGGCACTTAACCGTGAATGGAGCTTGCAGAACTGGTAGTTGCTCTGGGTGAGTCGGTGAGTGAGTGGTGAGAAATGTAAAGACATAAGCCATTACTGTACACTATTGTAGTACACTTTGTAAACATGGTACACAGTACATTAAATTTATTTCTAAAATTTTTAATTTTTTAATAATACATTAACCTTAGCTTACTATAACTTTACCTTTTAAACTTTTTCTTTTTTTAACTTTACTCTTGTAAAAACACTTAACTTTACTCTTTGATAACACACACATTGTATAGCTGTACAAAAAGATTTTCTTTCTTTTTATTCTTGAATAAGCTTTTTTCTATTTTTAAATTATTTTTTATTTTTAAACTTTTTTGTAAATAATGAAGACACACACACATTAGCCTGAGCCTACACAGGGTCAGGATGATCAACATCACTCTCTTTCACCTCTACATCTTATTCCACTGGAAGGTCTTCAGGGGCAGTAACCCATACAGAGCTGTCATCTCCTATGATAAGGAAGGCTTCTTCTGGAATACCTCCTGAAGGTCCTGCCTGAGGCTGTTTTATGGTTATTTTTCTAAGTTTAAGAGGAGTACACTCTAAAATAACAAAAAGTAAAGTATAGTAAATACATAAACCAGTATGATGATTGTTTCTTATTATCAAGTATAATTGTGTGTGCTAGACTTATATGACTGACAGTACATTAGGTTTGTTTACACCTGCATCACCACAAACACGTGAATAAGACATTACACTAAGACATTACAATGGCTACAACATCACTAGGCATTAGGAATTTTTCAGTACCATTATAATCTTAATAGGACCCATCATTGACCAAAATGTTGTTAATGCATCATATGCATGTGTGTCTGTGTTATGTGTATCCATGCAAATACACAGTCTAATCAATATGCATATTCCAATTTTATCCAACAATGTCGTATATGAGATCTTTCTTAGAGATATAACAATGTTGATGATACCTTTAGCTAAGTAATGGAATCCATTTTTTTAGTACAGTAAATGAAAACCCAAAAAATAAAGGTGGGGAGTGGCAAGGAACTAGAGAGATCATCCTTATAAAGCTTTTGTATGCCAGAATGGAATATCTTCTTTCTTCTGCATACCGACTTGGCTGGCCTCCTACAGTTTTCTAGAGAGAGGAAGTTGAATCACTTCAAATTATAGCTTGAAGAAATGGTGTTTATTGTCATGTCACAAAACAAGCTTGTGCACAGACATGTCTCACATCTGGCTTCTCTGAGCAGTCTTCAAGTGTGAGTGAAAAAACTAGAGGCTTTGTGTGGACCACCCTAATGTTGTATGTTGCTAAAACAAATGTTCTGCTGGCCTACTACCTTGTGTGACCATGCAAGCCCATGAGAAGGTTGGTTTTAAAGATTTTGAATAGAACAGGTATTTAGACTGGTGAGATAACTGCTAGGCACAATAAATCTTCTAAAATACCTCTTAAATGCAGGGAAGTACTAGAGAATGTAGTAGGAGCAAAAATATTTAATTTTCAAATTTTTTTACTTATAAGAAGTTAAAAGAAGAAAATGGGATATATACTGAAATTGCTACACAGGTCTATTTTATAGTTATATAATTTTTGTTTTAATACTTATGTTTGTGATACAAGTCTTCCCATTGTAATCATACCATCATTGCCCTTAAATAATATTCCATGAACATATTTCATTACCTATGAGCATTATAATATTTCAGAAGGTAATGAACTTTTACATGTCATTTTTAGCACATATTTTGTATATAAAAATTATACTTAAACTGAATACATCTTAACATCTAGGTTTGCTCACAATAGATAGAAAGCGTTACTTTTTAAGAAGTGTTGTGCTAAGCCTGCTGGCTGGATGGATGGATTGATGGATGGATGGGTGGGTGGATGGACAGACTTAATTTGGAAACACTTAAATGAAAAATAATGGAAATGATAATAAATATACTTGCTTGCTTTTATTTTTTCTTAAACAGGGAAGCCTATAGCAAACTTCTGTCTCACCTGGGACAGGTGGGACAAGATGCGATGCAGAGACTGGAAAATGATAATACTTAATATATTTTGTGATTCATCCTATTGATTATCAGTATCTAAAGCCACATTGTACCACTCCAGTTCCTACTTTGATTAATTGTATAATGTTCTGTTTAAAATAATTTGTAGGATTTTTTTCCTTTTATGTAAGTAAAAAGTGTATAAATAAGGAACTAAAGGTTAATTAGCAACTATGTAATAGAATTCTTGGAACTTTGCAAAAGTGCATTCTACCTTGATGAGATTTTAGTTAAACTAAATTAAAGAAACTTTTTCTAACTAGGAGTGTTTCTGTGTCTGTGTATGAGTATTAAGCAGATACTTCATCCATGGACTTTTTGCTGTAATATGACCTCCTGCATTCCTGCCTTGTGACTGATTTGTCATGTTTATTTTGTATTTTTACAATAACAGTTATGTTTTAATACAATGCTTTTTCAAAGTACCTGGCTATCCTATACTGGTTTGTTTTTTTTTTTTTTTTTTGGTGAGGGAAAGGTGTTGGGAAATGAGACTGTTTATTTATTTTTCTTTTTTAAATGTGTGAGGCAAGTTAATAAATAAAACCCTTACAAAGCATACTTAACTGTGTTAGGAATGAGACTGAATCTGACTGAAGGAAGCTGATAGCCCCAAACATGCCAACAGGGTTTATATTTACGTTCCAAGAGTCGCCAGGTTTTCTTTATTCATCCTTTCTTTTGGAGTTGTTATTTAAAAATCGGATCAGGAAGAGGAAATACAAGAGACTTTAAGAAAAGAGAATAAATAAAAATATTCTAGAAAATTAATAATAGTAGTGGTCTGAGAAGTCAGCTGATATGTCTTCCTGCTCTTTAGCCAGAGCTGCTTATAACTTAGCATTTTGTCCAAGAAACCTGTTTAGTTTCCTTTAACAACTATTGTTTCTCAACTTTGGAACTCTTACCTCATCCAGATTGTTTGTTTTGCCAGTTGGATCTTGTCCTTGACTCCTTTCATGGTCAGCATTATTTGGTTGAAGGAACTCCAGTCCAAGCTTTCGGAACCCACCTGGTTCTCAAACTCAGCTTTGCTTTACGATCTTGAGCTAGTTACTTAAGCTTTTTCAGTCTAGTTTCTTCATGGAGAAGAAAAGAAGAATCCCTTTACTATATATGACAATGTTATTGTGAGAATCAATGGGATAACGTATGTTAAAATGTTTGGTGGCCCATATTTCTGTTTAGAAATGTGCAAATATGATTAGTATATTATTCATGTACAATTAAGGCAAAGAAAGCCTCTCAGTTTTATCTTTCTCTAATGATATGTCCCAGATGAATGATCCCACTTTCTGTTTTCTTACATCATGTTTGCTAACTTTGAAGTAATTTGTTTCCTTCTTGGGATTATAGTCTTTATCATGGTTCTGCTATTCCTTCAAGAAAACATTTCAGCCCTTCTCTAGCTCAAGGAGTATCTTTAAAAATGAAATACAGTCTAATCAGCATTCTGTAATTAATAGTTCTCTCTTAATTGTGATCTATGAAATCCAAAGGAGTATCTTTTGTTTTCATAACATTCAAATGGTCTGTTTTTCACTCAAATCAACTTCATCAAACGGAATAAATGAAAGATTAAGTCTGCTTAATAGACTTCATAACACTGAATTTATTTTCATCATGATAGTGACTTACTAAAATGTATGGCTTGGCAAGTTTCAACAGTTACTAAGGAGTTTTATCTATTTAAGTTGATGCCTTTAAAGAGGTTATTTATGTGTGTGTGTGTGTGTGTGTGTGTGTGTGTGTGTGTGTGTGGTGGGGGGGTGTTATTTTCCAAAGGAGATTGATAAAGATATCTCTGAGAATTTTGCGCCTTAGAATATGAAATGTTTAAAGGATAGGAAAAGCTGCTACTGAATCATGCATTAGGACATGTATCTGTAGATGCTAAGAATAACTAAAATCTGCACTTAAGAATGGTAGCAACAAAGTCTGTAACTATATGTGTGTATATATGTTTTATATTTATGTATAAGTAAAATTTTTAAAACGTTTTTTTAATTGAAGAAAGAAAAAAATTTATAACCAGCTCTTTTTTTTTTTTTTTTTTTTGAAAATTTTCACCGACCCTTCATTTATTACTACAATCTTGTCTTCCATTCTCAGACCTGGAATCCCTTATACCTGCTTCTTTAATAGCCACTTTTCCCTCAATATTCTGTAATTTCTGAGGCTGCTTCTTCCACCAGTGTAATATAAGCCATTCTCTTTTGGTCAGATCTGAGTTTGTTCTCCATTCTCATGTTCTTTGTCCTCTATGTGACAATTGTATTTTCTTTTATCTTCCCATCACTTCCACAGTGATACTGCTCCTTCCTACATACACAGTTGACCCTTGAACAACACAAGTTTCAACTGTGTGGGTCCATTTATATGTGGATCTGAAATACAGTATTTGTGGGGTGCAAAACCTGAGTATATAGAGGACCAACTTTTTGTATAGGCAGGTTTCTCAGGGCCAACTGTGGGACTTGAGTATATGCAGATTTTGATATGCGCAGGGGGTCCTGAAACCAATCCCCAGAGATACCAAGAAGTGACCACTGTATCTTGAGAACACCTTCATGGTCTTCTTTCCTGTCCCAGATTGTAAGATCTGACCCTTCATCTGCTTTGTCTCAACATTCTGTTAGTGGTGAACTGGTAACTCCAGCTTTTATCTCTTACATCTATTTCTAGTGCTGATTTCTCTCTGAACCTCTGTAGTTGGAGTCTCCTGAAATCTCAAGGCAGTATGTCAAGCTACTCATGTCACTTTCTACTTCAGACTAGCCTCTGCTTTCTTTTTCTACCCAGGGAATACACTGTTGTCCCAAGTTATTTAGCTTTGGAATATCAGAGGCATTTTAGGTTCTTCATTCTTCTCCCACTTTCAGTTGATTGACATTACAGGCTTTTAGGTGTCTTTTTTTTTTTTTCCTTTTCGTGATCCCTTGCTTTCACTGTTTTTTGTTTGTTTTTTCTGTTGGGCACTACTTATTTCCTTAACTCTGGTTTTCTCTCCTACAGCTTATGTTTTGAAATGTGTGTTCCTAAAATACTGTTTTCCTCTTGTTACTTTTCTGCTCAAGGACTTCCAGTAACTTCCCATTGTTTATAAGGTGACTTTGAAACCCTTCAGTCTGGAGACTTTCTGCCATCTATCTGACTTTACCTTTTGTCCTCAAACTTCTCTCTTTCTCAACAAGAGGCTCCTTTAGCAGCTTTCCTTGATTGCCATGTTCATCCTACACTCAGCTTCATTCAGTTTCCAGTGTGGAAACTGTAAGTACTTGTATAGGACCTGTTTCCTATAGAAACCTAAGACACTTAAATAGGAAGAAAATTAAAATATACATTTGGATACATGAGTATTCCAGTCGAATAATATCTGTAAAATGCCAGATGCAGTATAAAAGATGATTGAAGGACAACAGAGTAATGAAAGGACTTTATTAGGCATTTGGATTTGGTTATGATTTAAATTTCAATTTAATTAGAATGTTTCCATGGCAAGGCAGAAAGCATGGAGGGCTGTCTCTGTGGAAAAGTCATTCAGTATTGAATTCATTTGCATTAGAAGATTTTCATAGTTTAAAATTTGTGTATCTTTACCTATCCTTAGTATGTTTTATTCTTAAGCATATTTGACTTTTTCTACCTTGGCATCTATTTAAGAAAATATTCGTGAGTCAGATGTTTGTGGGTTTTTATTACCCATTATTATTTTCTTCCATGCTTTACAACAAATTTTTTAAACTACCTTATTCTTAAAGAATTACATGAACCTGTTTCCATGTTCTTTCACAGAATCTTTGACAGTTAAAATTATATGTTATATAAAAATTTGACAAGCTTCTGCAGTTGGGAAAAGCCTTTAGGAAATCTGCCTTCCCCAAACTGTACATGTTATCAATAGCACTCATGTCTCCCCATGTCTAAAGGTAAATAGATAGAGAAACCTTACCAAAAGTTGAATCATCTGTACTAAACCACTGCTTTTTATCCATAGACTTTTTATATAAATTTTATATTTTCCAAAAACTGATCTTTTGCCTACCCCTCTTAGAGTTAAAAATATTGCCTTATCAGGCAAGAGTATAGTATGCCAATATAAAAAATATGCTTTATTTGGTTAGAAACAATTGGTTTGGGAAGCATAGCATATTCTTCACAAATTTAATATGTATTTTGATACTGTGATAGCCTGCATTGTAAATTACCAAATGATTGGAATTGACCAGTTTCTACTTATTAAACTTTTTGGTGTGCCAATGGCGATCCAATTTATTGCATTTATAAATTGTGCTTTTAGAAAAATTATAGACATTTTAATTTTATACACATATTCATGAGTTATTTGTGCATATGATAAAGATTAACTATATATAATAATAAAAGTATATATTTAACTTACATTGTGCCCTTGATTATTGAACTTTTTTTTTTTATAACAGAGTCACTGTTTGGAAGCCAAAGTAAAAATGAGCCATGTTACCAGAAGGAATAATTTCTATCTTATCACAGATGTTTTTGTACTTTGTGGTAAAACTATAAAAAGTTAGGTTTTCAGATATTATAGCTAAAAGAGATATGATGTACATGTGGTTAAAGTGTGAAGAAAATATGAAGGAAAAAGTATGAAAAATACCCTTATCATTACCTAATTGGTATTTTATTAAAGATCTAAGAAGTATTATTGCATTATAGAAATTCACATCTTTGCTGGCATTTCCTTCTACAGCAAGAATATCTGCTGTCATCTATGTGGTACTGTGTTTTGTTTTCTGTTTTAAAGTAAAATATTGATATTTAAATGTTTGGAAGTCTCATGGCCTTCCTATAAAAATTCACATTCGTATAATAATTTACATTACAAATACAATTTAACCTTTAATTTTGAAGAGTAAAAATGGAAATGGAAGATGAATAACTATAGGGTAGTTCACTTAAATAGAAAATGTATATATATTTGAATAGTTTTAGTGAAATTTGGTTCATATGACCAGACATAGTTTAATAGAATTCTTATTTCTATTATTGATAACTTTGAATAAAAGGATCTAATTATAAGTTATCTGGGTTTTTTTTTTTCTTTTTAGGGAAGGGATGTTATTTTTTTGTACTAGTTTTAGCTACAGCTGTAAAAAGTGTGTCTGAACCCTGTAAAACTTTTTAAAATTCTGAGCTTAGTTCTGTAATATTAGTGAATATTACATTATAAAGATCACCTAGGAGGGGTTTGATAATATATGCTGATTTGTTTTATATGAATAGTTGGAAATATATACAGAAATAATCAAGGGTAGTCTCAGGCTGCCTCTCCATTATTAGTTGGGTAAGCTTATTTTTAGAGCATTTCCCTTTCATTGATTGGATGTAGGGCCTAGGAATACAAATAGATTTTAATATATTAGGTAAAACTGCTAGAGAGAAAATTCATATCCCAAGTAGAAAAATTAGTACAGCTGAATTCTTAAGTCCTTGTTGAAAAGATTTCTGAAATACTGGAGTCCATTTTCCTGCCTTGGTAAGGCATTTTTAAAATTTAGTTTAGGTGGCCTATACCATTTAAAGAAGCTGTCTTCATTCTAAATATCAATTGTCAATATCAATTTTCACTGTTCAGAACTATCCAAATATTCTTAAGATTTTTGTCTACACCAAATTCCTGTTCTTTTTAATGTACCTGTTTTCCTTCTCCTTAGTCTCCTTCCTGCCCTTTGAATCTGAGTAACCAGAGGTCATATTTTTTTTTCAATGTTTTGTGTATAACAATATATGAAGTTATTGAATTCTGTATTTAAGACAAAAAGATCTTTTTATTCACCTTTGATTACAAAAAAATGGTTACATGAATAAAATAACAGTTTCTTTTAAGAGAGGGATTGCTGAATGATGAAACTGCCAAGGAGAAAAAGAGTGAATTCTTCCTTTTAATAAAGATGACCTAGGTCCTGAGGAAGTTAGGAAAAAGAAAAACTCACATTATACTTGTTGAGTTTGTTTTCAAATGTGATTATTAAGTTGTTTTATTTATTTTTTGTTATAGACAAAGCAAACCCAAAAAAACTAGCCTAAAAAAGAATTCTTATGCATTATTAAAATTGATAGTAATAAAATATGTATTGGTGGTGGAGAAGAATCCCACAAGCACTCAAGATTGACATAACCTTTAACAAAGTGGAAAAACTTTTATTAGAACTGCCAATTCTAGGTTCAAATTTATGTCAAAGCACTTTATGGTACCATAATTAGTACAACTAAATTATTTTTTAGCTTTAAATGTCATTTTTCACTAAATGATTTTAAATGAGACATCTGAGAGTCAAGTTCAGATATCTGTACCAGTTTAGATATCTTTGGTTTTGGTAAATACCCTATTTCCTAATTGTGTGTCTCTTTCACATGCTTTTTAAAATCATTTATTCCATAACATGTTTCCAAGTTCTATCTAGTAATTTTTAAACTTCAAAAATAATCTCCCTGTTCAATTACAACGTTCTAAAGACAGTAAAAAACCTTGTAATTTCAGTAACATTTTTCTTTTTCTTAGGCAAAGTATTTCAAAGTATTCACCTAATTCTCAAGATGTTTTTTTTTTTAAATTAACATGGAAATCAGTAATTATCTTTCTTAATAAAGGTGGGCAAACTGAAGCATTGTAAAGTTAGTTCTGACCCAATGTCAGAGTAACCAAGGTGAAAAATATGGGTATTTCAACTGCTGTTCTTATGTATATTATTCGTATCACCTTGAATAAAATATGGCGTTAAAAAATTTATGTCCTAATGCTGAGTCTCTACTAAGCAGGGCTGCATAATGCTAAATTCAAGCCCAGCTTTAAATAATAAAGGGATTAAGTACAGAGTATATATTTTTTAAGATCATTGATGCCATTTAGTCAAATAAATTGCCTAACAGTGTTAAGTTGTCTTAAGACAGTGCTGATTAGAAAAAGTGTACAAAGAATGCTCTAAAGACCCATGGAACATAATGTACCTTAAGTTGGCACTAAGCTGTACCACAATAAAAGTCACATAATGCATGTTGACATACTCTGAGAAGGGTGACAAGAGTTTTCAATAATGTATTTTAGAAAATTGTTCATTTTTTGCTTATATCTATCTGAATATAAGACCTATAAAGCAAGACAAGGAAGCATTGAGCACTGAGTCTTTTCATGCCCAGTATCCAACAGTCAGGGCTATGTCTTTCCTCCTGTTCATGATAGTTATTAAGAGAGCATTGGCTTTTCATATGGTGCCAATCCTGTGATGAGGCACTTGAAGAGTTTGAAGGTTAGGGCACGTGAAATATGGAGCTGGAAGGAAGCATGCTGCTATTCCATTGGAAGCAAAAGGGAGTGTAGGCCCATAGAACACTTCTTCTTTGCCTTCTCTGCTTACATCCAGTACCTACAAAAGAGGAAGAGAAGCCTGTACATCAAAGATGCTCAAAATAAAGCTATGTATACATAAAAGAAATTCTGAACTTAAAATCAGTTATGCTACCATCAGCATATCTTAGGAACTCTTTCGTGCTTGAATGGTACCAGAAATATTTATTAAGCTCCTACTAAATGCTACACTATGTTAATACGTTTCTGGATGTACATATATACATACATACATATATATTTATACACATTTAATCTTCAGAACAATTACACGGTAGGTAGCATTATTCTCATTTAAGAAAACTGCCTTAGACAAGCTAAATAACTTGCCCAAACTAGTTAGTAAGTAGTCTGTCATGATATTGGCTTAAACGTCTTCATCTGTGAAATGAAGAAAACAAGACCTTGCAGCTTTGTTGTGAAAATTGATGACATCATCTAGCTCAGTGTCTGGCAGGTAACGGAATACAACACAGCTTAGTAGCAAGTTCTAAATTAGTTCAGTTGATTCTGGAAGTTTTTTCCCAGTTCTTGCCTGTTCATGCTGAAGTTTTGTTTTTGTTGCTGTTTTTGTTTCTGAGACAGGGTCTTGCTTTGTCACCTAGGCTGGAGTGCGGTGGTGCTCACTGTAGCCAGGATCTCTTGGGTTCAAGCAGTCCTCCTACCTCACCCTCCTGAATAGACAGGATCACAGGTGCACACCACCAAGCCTAGCTAATTTGTAAATTTTTTGTAGTGATGGGTTCTTGCCATTTTGCACAGGCTGGTCTCAAACAGTTGCCTCCCTTGGATTTGGTGTTTTAAAAAAGTTTGTCACTGACATTGTCATATTGTATTCCACCTTGGGTCGCTTTTCCTTCATCTGCGTCCTGGACGTAGGTGTTCCTCAATATTTCCATCACAGGCCTCTTAGTATCCTTCTTTAATGATCTAGTCCACTCTCATGCCTTCATTTATCACCTGTATGGATAAATCTTAGGCCTTTAACTGCAAGAATGCATTATTTTACAGGAAATAGGCCCTTGAAATTTGGGGATCCATGCTCACAAATGAGGAAAAATTACTAAGTCCTAGAATAGAAATCAAAATTACAGCCATTTTCTCCCCAAGTGGAGAGTTGATGTCCCAGTCCTTTTATTGAACGATATACCCTGTCACTACTAATTTAAAATAACTCATATACTAAATACAAACCTTTTCTCTGTTCTATTAATTGATGATATATTTTATTTCAGTGTCACATTTATATTTGTTTTGACTAGGTAAGGCAAGACTCCGTCATTTATTTTCAAAATTTTCTTGGTTATTCTTATACATTTACTTACCTAGAGAAACTTTCAAGATCTGTTTGACAAGTATCACTCCTTTGCCCCATGAGAAAAGAGAAAATCCCAGTGGGGCTTTGGATAGTATTTCATTAAGAAAGTAAATCAGAGGTCATTTAGTATTTGCTACAATTCTATAAGGCTAAGTATTGTCTTCAGTTTACAAAGAAGAAAATTGATAACTGGAAAATAATAAGTGACTTTCTCAAGGTCACACAGCAAGTGATAGAGCCAGTATTTGAGCTCAAGATGCAACCCAGAAAGAGCAAGGATTTTGTGCCCTCTCTCCTGAATGAAAACATTTTTAGAAGGCAAAATACTAATGAGATAATCATCCAGAGAGCTTTTGTCTGGTTCCCTGGGCCAACAGAGACCGCATATGTTAAGCAGATGTAATGTATTTAATCTGAGAAGGGAAAAGGAAGCGTTGGCAGTTTTTCTCCAAACACTCCCCTGTAAACTGGCTGAAAGAAGGCATTTGGGAGAATGTGGTGCCAAGCTGGCACTATATCCTTCAGCCAAAAAGAAATAATAGTAAATGAAGAGAACAGTAGACGTGATCTAGAAACACTAATCACTTGCACGCTTATGCAGCTGCTCCTTTATGTGCCACTTGTCATCCATGGCACACAAGATTAGAGTCAAACCTCTGTGCCATACATTAGTTTACACACCCACTAAATAAACAACACTCTTCGTCAGTAATCTATTTCCAGTATTTTCCATGAGTGTTTATTACTAACAAGTCCAAATCTCAATCTACGAGCATCTCTGCTTTTCTCTGCGTTGCCCTTGTGATGGTTAAGTAGTCTGTGCTAAATCAGAGTAGTAGCAGGAAATAAAGTATGCTTTTTCAACATTGGACATGCTTCATCCCACTGTAGTTGAATCTTACAAATCACAGTTAAAAGAGCTTGGATTAGGGTCCAGAAGGGACAGTTCAATGAGAAGTCATTGGTTGGTACTTTTGAGAGCAAAAATACTTTAGTCCTTCCGAATGTTAATAGAACAATCTCTGAACTATTTAAGTCTGACTTCTACTAATCAGCCGTTGCTCTTGGATTAATGATTTGTGGATTAATCTTGGATCAAATATTAGGTTGATTTGTGATTGATGACACAAAAAATTTAAACCTTTATATTTTTAGTCTGCATCTGATTTTTCCCACCATGCTTCTGGACTTAACCCACTGACATACTTAGGAATTTCCATTGTTAAGCATTTTCTCATAAATACCATTCCAGTCTCCCATTATCTTGCCTCTGTTGGATGTTCTTTAAGTAATAAAGAAGTGGCCTACTTTTGAACATGTAGCTAGTCTCTGCAACCATCAATTTATTACTGTTAGTGTATTGAGACAAATAGTTCTGTAGTCATCCATAATATAAAAAACATTTGAGCCTTATTTCAGAATGAATGATAATATAGCCTGTAACCAGCTGTCAGTAACCAAAATCAAAGATATATGTCTACCTTCCATGAAGGCCTCTATTTCAAACATCTCTTTAAGTGATAATCCATATGCTTATATGGATACTTATTAATAGTAAATACCTATTACTAGTAAAGGCTCTTAAAAATAAATCCGCTGGGTGTGGTGGCTCACGCCTGTAATCCCAGCACTTTGGGAGGCTGAGGTGGGCGAATCACTAGGTCAGGAGTTTGAGACCAGCCTGGGCACCGTGGTGAAACCTTGTGTCTACTAAAAATACAAAAAAATTAGCTGGGAATGGTGGTTCATGCCTGCAATCCTAGCCACTTGGGAGGCTGAGGCAGGAGAATCACTTGAACCCAGGAGGAGGACTTTGCAGTGAGCAGAGATCGTGCCACTGTACTCCGGCCTAGGAGACAGAGCAAGACTCTCTCAAAAAAAAATTTAACAAATTTGTCTGTGCTTTGTAGGACCAGTGTGCCAGCCAAAGGAATAAACACAGCATTTTCCAAAGAATTGATTCTGTTCATCAAAATGGCTATTGGAACACAGAAATACCCATCATGATAACTTTTATTTAAAAGCAAATATATTAGAATATATTGTACAATCTCAGAGGTAAAACTTATTCCACTAATACATGCATTGATTTAAAAAATAATTGAATCCCCTTTGAGAGTCACCATAATCCTGAGGGTACTCTCAAATATCCTCAGTGGTTTAAAATACACACTTGTTTACCTCTTCACTTCTTGTGGATAGATTTGTTTGAAAACAGCCAAATGTCATTAGCAGTTAATTAGTGTATATGATTAATGATCATTCTAAAGAAAAATTCTTTGGTGACAACAAAGATGTGACTGTGAAGTATTTTTGTTTCTAAGTGAACATTCAAGACTATTACAAAATACGAGATGTGGAAAAAGTGCACTGTGGCAGCACTCTGGTCTCCTAAACTTGGTATGTACAGCATTTTCTTTATTTCCTCATTATGTTATGGTTTCCACTCATTTTCTATTTCTTGAGCTAATCTGATACTAAAAGTAGTAGAAATATGCTCATAAATGTATTTAAAATTTACAACCTTATTTCATAATAAACCCAAACTTCCATTGTACAAGTGACCCAAATGAAGGGTCCTAAAGCCGCTTAAAAAACAGTGTTCCAGTAGAGAACTGTTGCCCACTTCTAGGTTCTACCAATTCTGAAAAGTGAGAAATAAAAAGAAACCTAGAAGACTGTGAAAGACTACCAAATACATGCTTGGATGAAGACCAGAAGCACTCTTTGAGAAAAAGTTTGCTCATTTGTTGTTATCAGAAAGACAGGACTAAGCTCTAGTGCAGGGCAGCCTTCCATTAACTAACTGAAACCAGTACAAGGCAGCCTTCAGTGAACTCCTGTGAAGTCTTATGTGGCTCTTCGTGTGTGTAGCTTTGATAATTCTCTTCTCCTGTATTATTGTTTCCCAGTTTATTAATTTTCTCTCAGCTTTATTATCTCTCTCCTATTTTCTTTGAGATTATTTTTTGGTTCATTTTCTAACTTATGAAACTATATCTCACAAGCTTTGCTGTGTATTGTTTTCATTATCACAGTTCTAGGAATTTTTTTAAGTTCCATTATGATTTCTTCTTTAACCCATAAGTTATATAGCAGTGTGTTTATTTCCAGATATGTAGGGGTTTGTTTGTTTATTTATTGAGATGAAGTTTCGCTCTTGTTGCCCAGGCTCGAGTGCAGTGGCACCATCTCAGCTCACCACAACCTCCACCTCCTGGGTCAAGTGATTCTCCTGCCTCAGCTTCCCAAGTAGCTGGGATTACAGGCATGCGCCACCCGCCCAGCTAATTAATTTTGTATGTTTAGTAGACACAGAGTTCCTCCATGTTGGTCAGGCTGGTCTCAAACTCCTGACCTCAGGTGATCTGCCCGCCTCAGCCTCCCAAAGTGCTGTGATTACAGGCATGAGCCACCACACCCGGCTGGGGTTCATTTTTTTGTTAAGTTCTAACTTAATTGCATTGTATTACAGTTATATAATCCTATATCATACTTAATTTTTTTAACTCAAGTTTTTTAAATCCTGTAGTACATGACTGGTTTTGTAAACGTTCCGTGTATGCTAAGAAAAAAATATTCTTTCCAACTGTTCAATCACAACTCCTATCTATTCAGACAAGCTTGTTAATTATATTTTTCATATCTACCCTACCCTTGCTGACTTTTTTTTTAACTTCATCTATATGAATAATGGAAGTACTTTAAATTCCCCAGACAAACCTCTGGCAAGACAAATCAAGAGAAGAAGAGGCAATATTATGAATGTAAAGGGAGATATAACTAAGGATAACACAACAATTATATGCTAGCAATTTTGAAAACTTAGGCAACATGGAAGTTTCTTGAAAATATATATATATACCTTATGAGATGTGACTGAAAAAGAAGTAAAGGTTAAGCAGTTCTGCAACTATTAAAGATATTGATGTAGTTGTTAAAAATCTTCCCATAAATATGAGATTAGATAATAAAAGTAGCTATAAGGATATACTTTTCTGGAGGTCAGGAAGAAAGGTCAGGGCTAATACATGTCAATATTTTATCAGAGAACATGTAAAAGAGAAAACTATGATAGTAACTGTAAAATAATAATATGAGTAATACTATGAATGTATCTATCAGCAAGGGCTATTCTCTTCTGAAAGGCCTAGCTGGAAACTTGCCCAGCCTGGGCTGCTCATATGCTGATGCACCAGGGCTATTCTTTGGGACAGAGGCTGTCCGTATCAGACCAGTCATAAACCACTACTGCTCACAGCCTCTGTAGGTGGCATGAAGGAAGAATACCTTTGTAGGTGGCATTTGTAGGAATGAATGAACTGTAACATAAAAAAATAAAGGAATGGTGTGGAAAGGAGGTATTTGTAACACTTTGGGGATGTGAAGGAACTATTGCCAAATATTTTTAGAATGTTTTGGTTTGGGAGAAAGGGAAAGCTATCCCAGTTCCCCAGTTTCCAGTACATATTACATATATTTTGAAAGCTCATCTCCATTTTTATTTTTAATAGGGCTCAGTCATTTACTTAGACATCATTTTTAGGATATGGGATGAAGTTCAGTGGCTGAACTAGTTGCACAAAAAAGGGATGTTAGCCTCTTTCTAAATGTAAATATCTCTTTCTTCAGTAGCAGCATTGCAAAATGTAACCTCACTGAACCACTTGCGAAACTTCAAAAGGAACTTCAACCACTCACCTGGATACAAGCCAGAGGCTCATTTGTCCAAATTGAATATCCACCAACTAAATATATCCTCCCATTATGGACAGCAACTCCAGATTCATTTTGGCCTAAAGTAAAGAGAATTGAATAAAAAGAAAAAAATCCATTTCTTACATATTTTAATTAACCCTTTGCCACTAAGGGATACAATTTTTCCCTGTGGCACATTTGTATACTCCACGGGATTTTTGCAGCAACGAATCACTGCCTGCCAGTACTCAAAAAAATTATGCACTATTTCTCAGAGAATGAATCTGTGTTGGGTCAGAACCAGGCCAAAACAATTATTAGCCAGCCAAGTTAGTAAATACAGCATTAAATACAGCAATACTAAGCCATGTAGAACCGAATTCTATACTATGTCACATGCCATTAATTTACAGTGGTGAAAATCAGGTATATTATAGAAATGAAAAGCACTCTTATAGTACCCACAAATGCTTTTTAGCCAGGTGCTTATGTTTGTAAAGTTGCAACCCCAAGAAGCCAATAAAGTGGAACCATGCCCCTGGCATGCCCCAAATGAAGACAAATGGCAGAAAAGATTAATCAACTTACTATCCTGCCTTTCTTTACATATCCAGCATTTTAAAGATTATGTTAAAGTTCCTGAGCTGGGACCAGCCTGGATAATCCCTAGATACTGACACACCAAAATGATGAAAGTTTCCCCTCCTGTTTCAAAAGGAAGACAGAATAACTCACTACCACATATTCTTCCCTGGAGGCCATCAGAGAGTGAAAGAGTCTCTTTTATTGATGGGCTGACACAGGATTGACTGGGGTAATAAATAAGCTGGATCTTACAGCAGGCAGAATCACAGATCCAGAGTCGAGGGCCTTAGAGTTTCTAAGTCCTTGTCAAGTGGGCCTCAAAAATCATTTTGCAAAAACAGGAGCTCAATACAAGCATTTAAACCTCTTGTTAGATCCCGAGTGTTGCCTCCCCCA
The DNA here is from genome assembly GCA_963573385.1 of Cacajao melanocephalus. NCBI lineage: Eukaryota > Metazoa > Chordata > Mammalia > Primates > Pitheciidae > Cacajao > Cacajao melanocephalus. Next base: position 52,215 of record CAUYLG010018921.1, read on the forward strand.
GCAGCACCTACAAGGGATTGAGTGCCCACTCAGCATATTAAAATGTCTTTTAACCCAACCTACCATTTTCAGTTTGTGATTTTTCCTATTATTTGAGTAGACCTGGAAGGGATTTGATTACTTGTGGATGTTAACAATGCAAGCTGACAAGTGGGGAAAAGTTATTCATTCCATAAAGAAACGTGACGGGTAAGTTGTTCACCACATTCCTTTCATTCTTTTTTGGGATGAGGACAGTCCGTACCTAATGTTGCCCTGTGGTAAATACTTGGATGGTTATTTGTGGCCAGAAATACAGCTAAACTCCTGTGCACAGAACTACTTTAGGGTTTCATTTCTAGGAGAATACTCCCAGAAACAATATTTTACAGTGGCAAATAAGGAAGACCATGCTCCTAAACTCCTGAACTTCTAAGAAATAAGACTAAAAGCAGTGAGAAGTAAACAATAAATTCCTTCTGTAAAGATTTATTAACTCTTTCAGTGTCTGGTTCCTCCTACTTGTATCAGAGTTCCATGTTAATCCTGATTGATGATAATGGACTTGACATGCCTCTCAGCCACATGAGGATGTACATTAAGGTAGTAATGTAGGCCCTGAGAAACTAGATGCTCAGCTACCTAAATGAGTTCAGTTTTGTTAGAACATAAATGATGCACACCTTTCTGGTTAATAAATGCAGGGTCTTCTACAACTATGCACTTAATATTTAGTGATGCCCTAAAGATGTCTATGAAACAAGTTTGGTTACTTCTTGAATCTGCTTTTCCTGATTTACTTAATCAAAGGTACTTGCCAGTCAACAGGTTGAAATTGCAACGTGTCCACTGGTCAGTGTCTATGTTGTAAGAATCTATATGGCGCACAAGGATCCGGTCATTATTGTAGTCTAGGTCATTGCCTCCAAGAACATAAAGCTTCCTTTGTACAGCAGCCATGGAATGGTAAACCCTTCTCTGCAGCATGGGGCTACGGCTTATCCACTTATTCTGAAAAAAGAAATTTAAGTGCATTCTGTTAGTAGGAGACCTCCATGTCAGAAAACAGCAATGAGTGCCTCATAAGTAGTGGGAACCTTAATGTTTATCTATCAGTAGTTCAACATTCTGTTTGTTGTTTATATACATTGAAAGGTATGAGCTTCTTACATGAGAACAAGTACACAAGAGCCACATATTCCAGTTGTTTCTTTGCAATTTACACATGGCATCTCCTCTAGTTTGTGTTGCATTTTATAGTGCATTTTGAATTTTATAAGGGGAACATTGAAATTTTCATGTTTATCTAACCCAGTTCAGAGAATTTACTCATGCAAATTAATTAAGAGTGAAAGCACATGGCTAGGTATACTCTGTACAGTGGTGCAATGATTGTTTGATTCTATGTGCAAAGCACTTAGAAAAATGCTAAAAATGTTCAATACATATTTACTTTTTCAAAATTATTTGACGATAATCATTGGGTACCTCAGGCCTCGAGATAAGCTAGGGTAATGGCTTTGCTGTTCTTTCCAAAATTAACCTCCTAAGATGAGTGGAAGAGCTAAGATTTGGTTCAGCAACAAACTACTCACACTTCCTTTGATCAGCCTCCTTTAATATATTAACAGTCACATCTTTTGCCAAATTGGGAAAGGTTATTTCTAGGCACACATTTCTTTGTTTTGGTGGAAAACTAAGGTTTTTTTGTTTTGTTTTGAGGCAGAGTCTCACTCTGTCACCTAGGTGGAGTGCAGTGGCATAATCTCGACTCACTGCAACCTCCGCCTCCTGGGTTCAAGCCGATTCTCCTGCCTCAACCTCCCAAGTAGGTGGAATTATAGATGTGTGCCACCACACCCAGCTGTTTTTTGTATTTTTAGTAGACATGGGGTTTCACCATGTTGGCCAGGCAGGTCACAAACTCCTGACCTCAAGTGATCCACCCACCTCGGCCTTCCAAAGTGCTGGGATTACAGACGTGAGCCGCTGCAACCAGCCAGAAGACTAAGTTTTATGTAACTTTAGGGAATGGTGAAACCTTCAATATTTGGTTTTAGTTCGCCTTCAGTAATGAGAAGGTTATGCGCAACCTTTCTTAAAATAAGGCTTTCTGTAAAATTAAATGAAGACCAAACATGACTTTAAGTTCAAATCTCAGCTAAGTAATGGACAGGTAAGTAAAGCAGGTAATGGACAGATAAATAAACCTAACAGTTTTCTTTCTACATAAACACTAAGCATACAGAAAGAACCCAGATTCCTTTTTGCCAAGAAAAAATTGTATTTCGGCCAGAAAAAGTCTTATGATGTTTTGAATACATAGAATTTCACCATTTCACAAAACTGTAAGGGAAGAAGCAAAAGACAACAGTAAACATTTTATATAAACATTTGTCCATTCACTAATAGGCATATAGCTCATTTCTAATTTCTCTTTTAAAGATATACTCAAGAAAAGAAGTGATCTGTATAGCTTGAAAAGCTTGCATTCATCTGTTCCCCGTTCAAACATGTAATAAGAATTTTCTTCCAATCAAATGTCTTCTTTAATAGTCAAGCCTGCCTTTCAGCTGTTTTGCTAATATCTATAATACATTACACATGAATGTATTTAACTTAAAACTCTGAAAATGCTTTTCTTAGGTGTTTTCTATGAGACAACCCATTACAGTATTAGGAATCAATGTTTGCATTAGCAGTCCAGTCCCCTGTCACAAGACTATGGATGCCATCTGGTTTGCAAAGCCTGCCTGCATCCCCTGATTATATCTTTAGCTTCCTTCACTGCAGTGCCTGCCAGGTGAGCCGCCAACCGCTGCAAAGGTGAAGAAACAGAGAGGCCTGGTGGGGTCATTCCTAATAAGCTAGCGTGTGAATACTAATCAGTAGTGGGGAAGCAGAGGTCACCCCAGCCTGCCTGTTGGCAGGTAGCAGTGTGCTCTGTGGCAGATGGCAGGCATTATCGACTCTCCATAAAGGCCTAGAAGAGAAATAAGCACCAAGGCTGAATGATAGAGTTATTGAGATTCTGAGCAAGATGCAAGCAGATGTGATGTTTGCCAGTATCCACCGTAAACAATATGCCAGCAGAATTTTTTAAAAGAGCATGTGTGTACAAACATGAAACAGAACTCATTTGAGAAATGTTAACACCTTCTTCCTCTTTAACTACGTGTACACCAAACGCAAGCAACTGCAATTAACGATCCCTCTTGAGACAGCTGACCCATGGACATTTGGTCTCTGAAATCTACAGCTTCTAATGACATCAGGAAACACACTTGCAAAGAGAAAAATGCCTTCATTAAATACAGAATCAAGTAATTGCTAAAATAAAAAGATACCAATACACTCTGTCCACTCCACATAGATTTGGTGGCCAGTCCAAACCCAGACTGCCAGAGCCAACCTGTTGTTATCCCATTACCTTCAGCTGATGAATATTAAGCCTACAAATCATTTTGGAATACTGTCATAATAAAACATATTTACATTACCCAAATCATAGAAATGGCAAAATTCAGCAGATAGTCACCAAGATTCATACATATTTTTGTAGACGGAAAAGAGAATAAAAATATTTATTTTGGGGGGAAAATAGGCATTGGGTGTACATAAGAAGTAGACAAAAGAAGGTACAGGCACCATCAATATACACATTCAGGCCCCAGCTGTTAGATGAAAACTCGACAGACAGTTCCCATCTCTCAAACTCTTCATATACTTCTACTTTAGACTTGTCCTACATACTGTTTTAGGTCATTTGGGCTATATTAATACTTGCTTTTTAAGAATAAACCATAACCATGATCCCCTCCTAGAATGGTAGCCCCTTCCAGAAGGACATAGCAATAGGACAATTAAAATCACAAAACTAGAGGAGTTGAAATTTTTTGAATAACAAAACAAAAAAGCAGTTTATTCAGGTGCTTTCTTTTCTCTATATAAATGTAGGACGCATATCTGTGTGTGTAGACTTGGCATTCCAATTAATTACTCTGGAATCTTTTAAAATTCGTTTTAATTAAGGTAATGAGCTTTTCTTATATGATTCTTACCTGGTTAGGTTCATATACCATTAGCCTGTTCTGATATTGTGCCGTATTAGTTACTCCACCTGTAATGGATTAACATGTGTTAGAGGTTTTCATGAATAAGAAATAAGATATTCCAACATAAGAATGAGATACAATTAAAGGAAAATTAACTACTGCTGAGGATCTATTTGTATACCCTCATGGTGAGCCCATGACATAATTAAGAAGCCTATTGTTGAAGCAGTTTTTTTAAAGAAACATTTCAGAAGCAATCCAGTTCAGAGTAAGCAACAAGTATGCTGACGTTACCAAGAGGACCCCAATTCTGGCAAGCTGTTTTGCATGGCCAGATGAGGGGCAAAGTATTAGGGAGTGAGAGCGAACATAGTACACATAGATAAATCTCTATACTGTGTATGCCAGGGACAGTTATATGGAAAATTCTTGTCCTTCACTAAATTGTTAATTTTAAAGCTCTAACCTCTGTACACTAACACAATGATATCTTGATATCTCTTGACATTACTTATCAAAAAAGATCTAAAGCCAGCGCTGTCCAATAGAATATAACAAGAGCCATATATGCAAGTCACATATGCCATGATATATTTCCCAATAGCCATATAAAACATAAAAAGAAACAGTGACATTAAATGTAATAAATTGTACGTACCCCAATATAGCCATAATTATCATTTCAACATGAAATCAACATAAAAATTATTAAGCTACTTTATATTCTTTTTTTCATACTAAGTCTTCAAAAGCCAGTGTATACTTGACACAACACATCTCAATACAGATCAGCCATTTTTCAAGGATTCAATAAGCCACATGTGGCTAATGGCTACCACATTGAGCAGCACAAATCTAGGGCTCTTGAGTGCAGCTGCTATTGTGGTCAACTTTTGAAGCTCTATTGACAACTGCTTAGATCTAAGAGACTTCAGACCTACCTAATAAGAACCACTAAAAAATCATCACACTTCCAGCTAAGTTTCTCTTATTTGTCCTCATACTTCTTTTCATTCTTGCGATGTATACTGAGCCCTGTAAAACCCAGAAATTATTAGTTTTGCTTTCAGTTTTACCATTAAGTGGTAAAACTCTAAAAAACAATACGTAAAAACAGCATGGTAAGAAAATATCACCAGTAGATATTAAATGTTAGATAAAATATCAAGGATATGGGACCAAAGAAATCTATCTTTAGAAATATTGCCTTATATGTAGTTCTAAACACTAGTATAAAATGAATAACATTCTTATTTTAATAAGTATCACAAGCAGCTATTTTTTCAATAAAAATATAAAATTCAGGCAGACTTTAAAAAGTTTCCTACTGGAATATTTTTAATTTAAAAAATATACATATACTGTTAAAATACTGACCAAGATGGCCTTAGCATTCCTCTAGCTTAACTAAACTAAAAAGGCTGCTTCCTGACTCTGGGGCCCCTTGACCTCCCCTTTCTTAGATTACTTACTTTAGAAAACTTGTAATCATAACTTCTTTCTCTGCCTCTTTGAGATGTAAATCATTTTTAAAAGCTGCTTGCCAGTTTTATAACCCAAGAATATCTTTGTTAAGGTCCAGAGAGCCATCCCTTTGAAATATAATCATCGAAGAAGATAGTCCCCTATATCCCAGCTTCTATGGGAAGGTAGGACCCTAACTTTTTTTATTTTTAGACGGAGTCTTGCTCTTGTTGCCTAAGTTGGGGTGCAATGGCAAGAGCTCAGCTCACTGCAACCTCCACCTCCGGAGGACCCTAACTTTGATAGGCACCAATTAGCACCAAACACAGATGGCCTAATCACAGAGACAAAAATTGCCAACTCAGAAATAACTGCATGGGTACAACATATCCATTAATCAAGCTCCCCCGAAATGTTCTTCAGTACTTTTTTACTAAATCACCCCAATGCTGAAAAACCATCCTCTTAAAAACTTTAATAGAATTGATTTTAAACTGTTTTCTGATCTCTCTCTCCTACTGCAATAGTCTTGAATAAAGTCTTCTTTCTCTGTTTAACTTTATCTGGTGCAGTTTTTGCTTTGACAGTTCAAATACTTTGAATAGGTCACCACCATCAACTACATGGCTAGGAGTCAAGTCATCAAGAATCCAGAGGATTAGTGTCTAATCCTTAACTGTGCTGGAATAATCAATCAAAACAATGGATACATAAAGGGGAAGGAACCTATCCAGGCCAATCATTACTCTCTCACTCAACCCCAGTATGGAGATTATATCTTTCATATAATTGACTTCGGCTATTATTAACTAGAGGACTATTTTTAAAATTCTTTCAGAAGCTTGAAGATTTAAGATTTTAAAGATCAACAAAAGCTTTGTCTGAAGAGAAATCCACGCAGAACAGAGAGACATGAGCTTCCTGACCTCAAAGAAAGTCTTTGGATTTCTCATCAAATGTCTCATTTTTAAAATGTAATCAGAGGAAAGGAAAACACACTTAAGAAAGCTGAGGCTAAAATGCCTACATAGTCAAGATGTGTGTCAAAATAAATATAGGGTTGTGTTTGCTTTTACTCCCAACCTTCCCTTTCTTGAGTGATTAAAAACAGAGTGTTCAATAATTCTTTCTCAGCATAACCACACAAGAATAATTTAATCTCTTGAGACTTCACAAGTCTTCATGGTTAAAATAATTGCTAGTGCTTTTGATCTGGGCCATAACCACCAGATTAATGTCCAGCTTGCCTACAATCACTTCTCTAATTGAAAGGGAACAGAGGGCAAAGCTCCACCCATCATTTAAAGACTTCAAAAGTTTCTCTGCTTGTTTTAGAAATATGAGACAGAATTAATATCTACTGCAGTAAACTATCTGTTTTATGACACTATTTGAAAATATTTACACTACTATATGTACCAGACTCTGCCCATTATAGATTAAACGTACAACCAATGGATTAAAATGTAGCTATTACATCCCCTCTCCCAAGCAGGGCATACAATTTATCTCCATGCTTTTCAGAATTATTATTTACTACCTTCCACAAATGCATCTATAATACATTTTCGTCTTAATCTGCACTCAGTAATTAGATTCTTTACCCTTACATACAAATGTTCACTCACATGACAATGTTTAAAAATGAGATATTAGGTTACTAGTTGGGAGCAAAAATTAAGGTCCCAGTTATTTGGTACTAATAGATTGCCTTTAGAATGTTAAACCACAGGAGGTGCCTCACACACCTAGTGCTGCAACTTTTGCCAAGTCAGGATTGCAAAGAAAAACCTTGGAAATTGGATGTATTGCTTTCCCCTTTGAAATAATTTACAAATGAGCATGCAAATAAAAACCATTTTTCTCTCAATTCTAAAATAAATTTTTAAAAAGCATCCATTTGCAGCCCACATGTCTTTAGCAGTGTTACTCATTTCCAGGGCTTTATCATTACATTCCCTTCACATAACACTCTTCACTTTTAGATTAATCTGCTGAAATGAGATGCTAAGGATTTGCATACAGATTTGACTATATAAAAATAGATATGGAATTAATAACAGTCTCTATATGTTTTAATTTCTCCTAGACTGGAGTACCCTTGCCTGCAGCGGTATTCCTGGCTTTGAAAGTCATCAAGCTGATTTGTCTGCTCTGGGTTACGATGCCACATGCTGCTATACTGTCCCCTGCAATCAAAGCACTTGCAAAGATAGATTCCATGCCTTCCTCTATCGAGTATATTTTATAGATTGGCAGTTTTGATCTCCCTCCCCCACCCCAGGGGGGATAATCTGCATCTTAACAGCTTTCTATAGATACATCTGTCATTAAATATGCCATCTCATATCAGCATCCATTTTTAAAACGAAGTTTTCTCTAACTTTGAAGTGCCACAGTGAAAGTTAAGACTTTTCAGCCAAAATTGAAAATGAGCAACCCTGTCTTATACTTTTGAACTGTGACTTAAAGATATACTGCAGGTTCCCCCAAAGTCAAATAAGTCTTTAAAAACTGCCAGAAGGAATGAAAAGTTACCACCATGCTACCAGCAGTGAGAAATGCTTTCTATCATCAAGACAGGAGCAAAGCATTTTTCTTAAGCTTCCCTGTACAACTCACCACAAAATATTGTGACAAATGGATGAGTGCATACTGGAGAGATGACAAGCGACTGCCAAACAAGCAACCTTTGTCTCTGCTACTGAGATCACTGACTCTCAAACTCATATTCTACTCAAAAGCAATGACTGGTCAATGCTGACAGTGCTCATGAAATAGATTGAATAGAAAAACTGCTCTCATTGTACTTAGACTGGGTCAAGTCTGATGGCTCTGCTAATTTTTTTTTAATGACAGAAAATACCTCTGTTGATAAATAGATGGTCCTACACTAAACTCCACGAGTAGATGCCCGTGGTTCCTAATGCAGTGCTAATGCACAACCAGGACAGAGCGGGGTGCAAAGGTGTCTCTACACACAGGGTGGACCAGGTTGGAATTCTGCCAGCAAATTCAGAATTTAGGAAAATCATCTAAAGTTCTCTGCAACTGTCTTGGACACCTGCAGTGGTCAGGTTCACAGTAGTCTAAGGGAAGAGTTTCAGGACAGGCTATGGCATTAACATGGGTCCTATATGACTGTATCCTTGGGGAAGCCATTTAACACAGCCATGCTCAGCTTCCTCATATGCAAAACAGAGATGATGATATCTTCCCTACAGGTTTCAGATGAACTAGAGTGCGTGGCATAGAGACAATCCACAGAGGGAAGTTTATTACAATCCAGTAGCTGTTTATAAAAATTTCTTACTATTTCCATGAAAGATACAAATGACTATATGTGAAATACTGAATTAAGAAATGAATTGTGTAGTGTGAAACAGATTTCTTATAATTATTTTTTTCTGATAACCAGAATTACCAGCTTTTTTTTCAGTGTCCAAGGCCTTTTTCCTTTAATAGTTTAAGCCGCTCTCTTCTATAACTTTCTCCAACTCTTGAAAGACTAAAACTTCATACTTACAATTTAATTACCTAAAGAATAACCTAGCATTAAGTGTGAGTTCATATTAGTTACTGTTTATAGAACTACACTCATTATTAGCCCTTGATAAAAGTAATACCATAGGAATATTTATAATAAATGCAAAACCAAACTTATTATTATCTATTTTTATATGACATTAGACTGTCCATATTTTCTGGATGTTTATAATACTACATAAACAATTATAGTCAAGAATCTTTCTACTAAATTTGCATCTTGAATAGAAGCATACATAATCCATGCATTAAATTAAAGCTAGTATCCGTATTATTTCTGTCATACTTGAGGAACCCACACAAATGGATGGGCAATTAATATACTCAAAACCTCCAAAGTCTCTAATTTACAAAATACCTATAAAGACAGGGTTGCTGCATATGAAATACAAATTATGTCATTTAGAGCAAATGAGTACAAACTTGTGACCCAGAAATATGTAAAGTATGCATTATGTATTGTTTTAAATAAGTGAAATGATAAAATGGGGGTGAAATCAACCATAATGCAGCTATCAATTAGATTCTCCTGCCCTTTATAAGCTCAATGATATTCACTCTAACTCCCATTTTTCATTCTTTAGAAAGTTGAAATCCTGCCTCCAAACATTTTTGCACATTCCCAGCAAGGTCAAACTCTCAAGGTCACCTCTGTCTGTCTTTCATGTCCCAGCTTTGCTGTGCTCTTGGTGGATCTTTTATTTCTCTCCCATCATCAACCAAGTTCTTCAGCCATTCCCTATTTCTATAACGTAGCTTTACCATTTTCTGTCCTCTTGGGAATGAAGCAAATGATATAGTTCACATATTCTTTGGTAGAGCATTACAGCTCACTATTTAGTTTACCGTCTTTTATTAGACCCATCTAGGTAGACACAAATGAATCCTCTGAACAAAGGCGGTTCTCTCTGTGAGAAGAGTTCTGTAGCCAGTGATTTGAACATAAAACAAAACCTTACACTACCAATTTTAAAGGCCATTAGACTCCTGTAGTACGTAATCCTTTCAGAAAACAATTTTCTAATCTACACCAATGTATTTTAGAGTAGTTCCATTTTATCACTGTTTCTCTTTACATTTTAACTTTATGTTTTAGAAACTGAATGGTAAAATCATGGAAAGACATGATGTGTCTCTTCTGTGCCCTGAGAAGGATGGACAGTTAAGCAATTAAGGAGAATCAATGATTGTTGATTCTAAACAAATCTCCAGATAGCACTCTGCTTCTGTGTATAATTTACTTTCAGTCTTATGTCATTTAGAAGTTCTTTTTACAATGTAAGCATCTATTTTGTTTGTTCACTGTCACGATAAACAACTGGTACCTGTGTGGTTTGGTGGGAAAAGCATGGTTTAAAAAACCAGAGAAACAGACTTCAAATTCTAGCTTTGTCAACTATAAGCTATGTGATCTGAGGAGTCATTTAACCTCTTCGAGCCTCATTTCCTGGGCAGTGATGTGAGGGTAAACAGAGTGCAACTTCTTTGGGATACAGGTAAGACAGTTTAGGATAAAAGCTTCGTTAATTATTTGGACAATGTAGGTTATCTGATTGCTTTCTTTAAATCATTTAGGTCTCTCACAAGCATTGTAGAATAGTACATTTCTGTCTGACTTCCACCTCAGTTCAAAACTGTAGTGGCTTTGTTTTCAACTCTCAGATTGGGGGTAGAAAAGATTGGGGCACAAGTGAAAAGAAAAAGTAACTGCTGGGGGCACCTGGTTGCTAGGATCTAAAGCAAAAAATACTTAATTCTTCATGGACATTCCAATTCACTAGGAACTTTTTAAGTGGACGTGTCAAGTTATCCAGCTCCAAACCTCTACCAGGCAAGTGGCTTCTTCACATCATGGCTGCCACCAGAGACAACAAAGAGGTATGCTCTTACTACTTACTCCCGCAAGACACAGTGTTGTCCCTCCAGAAAACTTTGAGCCCTTGCCTCTCACCTAACTGGGATCCCAGCTTGCTGAACTCCTTCCAGGAGGATCCTCTAGACTATGCTAGTATCAAAACCTTCCATCATTAGTGAATCCACAGATCTGCCTTCTCCAATCCTCTGCTGAGCACCATAAAACAACAGAAATTTGCAAACAGAGCCATCAGTTTTGTTTCAAAGCTTAGCACGGATTCTGAACACCTATTTTTCTTCAACCTGTTAATTCCCTCTGTTTTCTCTCAGAGGCTTATTCCAAAATCACTCCTCAGGCCCTCTACCTAGACCTGACAGGCACAATCTTGACAGACCTGTTTCTCACTTGAATCCATCTACAAGAAACCTCCTCAGGTTTCTGCCCCTCACCTGTGAGCTTACTTAGGTTCACCCGTAATTATCTCCTTCCCTCCACGCTTGGAACTGGAAGGGTCCCTCCCTTCTCGTGTTGAAGACCTAACCCCTTCCCAGCTCCTTCTTGCCTTTTAGGACTCTGTGTCTGTTGTGAATATTGTATCCTCAGGACTCTTCACTGTTCCGGTACCTTGGAAATGCTCTCACTGTTTACCAGACAAATGGATGCCCCTCCTCCCTACACCTTCAATTTCACTCTTTCCTTATTTACAAATCTGCTTAGTACACTTGCATCCTTAAACAAACAAACAAAATCCCTCATTCACCTCTGGATTTCCTTGTCTAGCTACCTTTTCACAGCCAAACTCCCCGCTTCCTTCCTTCCTTCCTTTCCTTCCTGATCTCCCTCATTATTCCTAAAGCCAAAATGCTATTTATTAATTTATAATAAAAAAAGAGGCTGTTACATGAACTAAAATATGTATACACCTAAAAACAGCACAGTCTCTCCCTATATTTATACAGGAAGCCAGATTATTAATTGGAAAGTTGTCTGATAAGCTCAGATTCGGGGAATGAAGTTTAGATAATACACTTGTTCGTGAGGATTAAACTAAGACAGGCTTTATCCTAACTTCTTGCCAAGGTGATCTGTACCTGGGATTTCTACTTCCTTACTTTTCAATCATACCTTAAACTACTGTATTCTAGTTTCCACCTTCTTCCAACCCCCGACACTGCTTTCACTAAACTTTTCCCAATTAAAAAATGCAGTGGAAATATTTTGGATGTTGATGTCCCCGTGGTATTAAACAGCTCTCACTGTACCTCCTTCTTCGGTTTTGGTTACTGTGACACTCCTCCTCCTCTTACCCTGCCGTTCCACATTCTCAGGCTCCTTCCTTCCTTAGTACCCCTAACCCTGCGCCCTCCTTGCTAGTGTTTCCCAAACTTCTGCCCTTAGCCCCTTTCCAGGCAATCTCTAATCCATCTCTCTTGTCACGCTCTCTGCCTCCTCCTCCTATTAGTTCACTTATATTTGCTCTGAGAAACTGAAGGCAAGGTCTTCTCTCTGAGTCTGAAAAGAGGGGGTTTTGAGGAAAATAAAGAAGTTACAGCCAGTGAAGGAAGGGGTGAGTGAGTAGCAGTAGGGTACAGAAAGGGCTGAGAATGCCACTGTGCGTGACGTGCTGAGAATATACCCATAGCAAGCCCTCCTGCTAACTGTCCTCCTCCCGCAGGCAGAGCCACCCAAGTACAGGCACAGACCAAGCAGATCACTGGGTCTGTCAAACATTGCTTGTTTGATAGAGGACAAGAGAATTATTGAAGTGATTGGACCATGAAGTTCAATATGATGACAGGGAGGAGTTAATGGATAATAGAAAGTAGCCAATGGGCCTGAAGCAAAGTTAGGCACCTCCAGGGTTAATTGCTAGTGCAATTATTTTAGGTGCTGCCTTTCATGGCTTCTGCGATAGTCACTCCGTGCTTTGCACTACTTTTGTACCTTGTTAAGACTTCTGCTGTCACACCATCACACACTCTAATTACCTGTTTTAAAGTCTGTTCCCTCTACTATATGCTACTTTGTTGCTCCAGCGCTATCCCAGAACAGGACTTGGAGAGGTTAGGAACTTTAGCTCAGCATCTCATGCTGGATAAACAGCACAAATTTTGTGTGTGTGTGTGACCACAATCTGTGGTCTCAGCGCACCACAACCCAGCCTCTGCTATGCCTGCTGTTAGTTCCCAATATTTTGTCTACAATTCCCCCTTTTTTTTTTTTGATACTGAGTTTCACTCTTTTTGCCCAGGCTGGAGTGCAGTGGTGCAGTCTTGGCTCACTGCAACCTCCGTCTCCTGGGTTCAAGCAATTCTCCTGTCTCAGCCACCCAATGGCTGGGATTACTGGCATCCGCCACCATGCCCAGCTAATTTTTGTATTTTTAGTAGAGACGGTTTCACCATGCTGGCCCGGCTGGTCTTGAACTCCTGACCTAAGGCGATCCACCTGCCTCGGCCTCCCAAAGTGCTGGGATTACAGGTGAAAGCCACTCCACCCGGCCTTTGTCCACAATTCTTAAGATGTAAGTAAAACAGTATCTACATAAAGATAAGGCAGTGATATTTTTAAATGTTAATAAAATTTTACATTATTTTAAATTAATACTAGAAAAACCCAAGTCCTGTTAGTAGCTTTGAATAAATTAAAGTTATTTAAAATGGGGTAATGCAAACTTCATATAAATTTAATCAAGATGAAAATACACCTAGCTTCTAGGGAGTTAAAGTTAACAAATGTTCTTTCATTAACGAAGTATCTGAAAAATTATTTTATTGTCAGCTCCTAGAGGGCAGGAAGTATGTTTGCTGAATTAATTTCATTTGTCTGTGACTCGGCACTATACTTTACAAGGATGTAGCATTTACCAAGAGAATCAAGAAAGCACTAAATACTGCTTTTGAGTAAATGCAATAACATTTGTCTTATTTTTATAATTTCAAAGCACTAATTTTGCAGTTAGCCTCTTACTTAGGTACCATTTGATGAAACTGAAAAAATAAGTTGTTCTTCAAGATGAGCTCAGGATTAGTATTCCCTCACATAAAAAAGGTTCTTTTTAGTAGTTCACAAACTATACCTTCCAACAGAGAGCATATATTTTTAAAACACAGCTGTAGGATATTTAAGTGCTTATTTTACTTTGGTACTGTGAATTTCAAATCAAAATGGTATGGAACACTTGTGAATTGGGTCACAATGTCAAATGCTACAGGAGCCTGTAAAATTCGACATCTTAAATTAAATGCTGACGGGTATGTACATACAACATGATTTCTGGATTCCTTTCTGCTTGTCATACTTTAAAAACTATAAACAGGTTTCAAGATTTCTTGACCCCAAAATGGACTTAAATGGGGGAGAGGCATGGTGAGGGAGTGAGCTTGCTGGAAATGTCGAGTCTCCCAAGAAACATTCATTCTGTGTTCTAGGGAACAGAACCAAGACTCTAAAATCCACTTTCTATAATCAATACTACCTCCACATCAGGCAAAGTTTGCAAAATACCAGAAGGATGACAATGACTCAATCCCCATCAATTAAATTGGAAATGCGTGATTATTTGGTAAAGGCTAAGGAATAGTCTCAAACATTTTCATCTGCTCCAATAAATCAGGTTACACTCCCAATTCAGTGATAGGCAGGGTGAACTACACCTGTACTTTTGTTAAGGGGCCCATTAGCAAATCCAGTCACCCCTCCCTATTCATGGTTAGATTCACAATTGATTTATTATAAGCTGGGCCTGAGGAAAGAGGCAGATGACTGAAGGTATTAGAAATGTCACTGGTGATTTCTTCTTCTTTCCAATTAAAGGTATTGTACTGTACACAGCAAAGTGAGTTTCTCATCTCAAGTACACAATAGGGAGAAACAAACCTGAGAAAATTGTGATTGTTTTCATTAAGTATGGTTAACACAGGCAGCATATATTAGGGCAAAAGAAGAACAAAGAAAATGTGTTTCCCTTCACAGTAGGAGAAAAACAAAGTGAGATAGCAATAAAGATCTGTAGTAAGTTGATAGATTTAATAAAATGGAATAGGAAACATAGAGAATCATATTGAAAGGGAAATCAGCTTGATACCAGGAAGAGGGATCTAGCCAGTCTAAGAGGAGCTTCTGTGCCTTCTTAAGGCCTCACTGAGGAAGGTAGTAAGTCATCATCTAAGATTATGTAAGGGAAACCCCAGCATGCTTATACAAGCTAGGTTTACAGCCAAAAGACAAGGAAAATTTATTAAAATACTTATCAGAAATTCATACAAAACTTAGAAAATGCAGTGCAAAATTTAGGAATACAGTACATTAATAATATATGAAACTAAATGAGTCATTGGGAGGAATGTCAATTGGGAGAAAACATAAATGGCATTGATTTCATAAACCATCGTTGTTTTGCTATCCAAGACAAGTACAGATCTGTTTCTTCTATTAGCAAAGACTTATTTGCTGCCTAGCTTGAAATTTCTTCAGCACAGCTAAAAGGATATAGTCCTGGTGGTCATTAACTGTTGAAATATATATTTAAAGAAAAAGGAACAATAATTAGATAAATGAGGTTTTAATTTAAATATATCTACATATACTAACATATGTACTTTTTTTTTTTTTCGAGACGGAGTTTTGCTCTTGTTGCCCAGGCTGGAGTGCAATGGTGTGATCTTGGCTCACCGCAACCTCCACCTCCTGGGTTCAAGCAATTCTGCCTCAGCCTCCCGAGTAGCTGGGACTACAGGCGTGCACCACCATGCCCAGCTAATTTTTGTATTTTTAGTAGAGATGGGGTTTCACCATGTTGACCAGGATGGTCTTGATCTCTTGACCTCATGATCCACCTGCCTCAGCCTCCCAAAGTGCTGGGATTATAGACGTGAGCCACCGCACCCGGCCCGTACTTGTTTCTAATGTTTCTTTGGTATAGAGCCAGCAAATGTTGGGTCCACTTCATCTATCTGCTTCCTTAGTCTTAGTCTTCACTTCATTCATTAATTCACTGAGTACTTAAACCCTCATGTGAGCTAGGTTCTGTCAATAAAAATCAGTGAATTGCCAATAATTGAGGCACCATTCAGAGAAGCTGAGCCTGTGACTATCTTCCTGGTTATTGAGGACAGCAGAAGAACAAACAGTCAAAGTCCAAATGAACTTAGTTTAAACAAATGTAAGGAAGAATTTTATCAGAGCAGGTGTTAAAAAAAGACTAGAGATAATTATTGAAGAAAGCTGAGAAGCCTTTGCAGGTGTACTTAAAAGTCATGATTTCTTCTAAGTACAAATGTCAGTGTTATTTTTAATATTTAGGTTTTGACCCTTTCTATTCCTCTTAGTGCTTGATGACTAAGAACTTGTTGATAGAAATCCAACAAGTTCCATTTGGGTTACAATACAAGTATCTTCCAACTGGGAGAAAATGCAGCTTTCTTCCTGATACAAAAACCTTTCAAAGGAGAACACTTAGGGCCTTTCTTAAAAATAAGATTGAAAACACAGGTCAATAATGTGATGTTGACAGCGTATGCCTCACAGACTCCTTCTGTGTAAGGAAAAAGGCAACCAGGAAGGGAGTGAAGGGTCTGTGGGTGTACAGAAAACAAGGTGGGCAAGGAGCAAGTAACTGTGGAGTCTACATTACGGGTACATGGGGTTCATTGTCCTAGTCTCCCTACTTTTTCCACAATCAAAGGGTTTTCAAATGAGACAAAAAGGTAAATTAGAGCTCAAAGTATATCCTCAAATAATCAGTCAAAATGGTAGAGTAAATAGGAATGAAGGGTTATGATGGCACAAGTAACTACCATTCACAGATAATTTAAAAAGAAAAAAACAAAACATTGTTTTAGGCTGAGTGCAGTGCCTCACACCTATAATACCAACACTTTGAGAGGCCGAAACTGGTGGATCGCTTGAGCTCAGGAGTTTGGGGGCAGCTTGGGCAACATAGTGAAACCCTGTCTCTATAAAAAATACAAAAATTAGCTGGGTGTGGTGGTGTGCTCCTGCAGTCCCACCTATTTGGGAGGCTGAGGTGGGAGGATCACTTGAGCCTGAGAAGGGGAGGTTCCAGTGAGTCAAGATTGCACCACGGCACTCCAGCCTGGGTAAGAGAGTAAGACCCTATCTGAAACCGTAACAAAACGACAACAACAACTTTGTTTTAGTAACTTAAATCCTTTCCCTTTAGTGATTACTTGGATATATACCTATTGCTATACCCAGAAAAATGAATTAACTGGGCTTTTACTTATCTTGCCTTTGATGCAAATGGCTCTAGTCAGGCAGCCAGGAGTGAAAGAAGAAGAAAAGGACCTAGATAAATCACAAGCTGTGCCATACAATCCATGAATAATCAAGAGCTGACAGGAGGTTTGGTAGAAAAAAAGCAGTTGTGATGGACCAACAATTTCCACCTTGAATTTTTATTCCATTAATCACTCAGAAAGTCACATAAAGGCCCATTGTTTCCAATTACATTCCTCTCTAGAGTAGGTGCTCAATAAATGAATGTTAATTAGCTAAAATGGCATGCTTGGTTCAAGCTTTCAATTACACATGGCCACATTAAACCTTGACTTTTAAATTTATAGCACAATGAAAGAGTGTTTTGATAAATCCAACATGAGGTATGTTCTACCTGATATCCAAAGAAGACCATCAGCCACATATCCAGCATGGCATGAAAGGGATCTGTCAAAGGACTGAACAAAAGTCCATTTGTTCTTCTTGGGGCAATATCGTTCAACTGTAGGCAGAACTTGGCGCAGTTCATTTCTGCCCCCAACTGCATAGAGGTATTCCTCCATGGCACCCAGCACAAAATGCTCCCGGCAGTTTTTCATGGGTGCTATCTCTGCCCAGGAATTACTGCGGGGATCATAACGACAGGCAGTCCTCACAGCACACGTCCGGCCACTGGCATGCTCAACTTCCCCTCCAGCCACAAACAGGAAGTCCCCCATGACTGCCACACAATGGTGGCTCCTTCCCACAGGCATGGGAGCCAGCTCACTCCAGTTGGCAATGGCGGCTATGAGAGCATTCTCCTGATCGACAGGATTGAAGTACCGAAGTTCCTTGACCTTGCAGACCTCGCGCTTTTTCCCACCAATGATATACAGAGTGTCTGACTGGAACCGTGGTTTGGTCCTGCGAGTCTGCCAGACAGGCTGTGCATAGATGCTCTGGTGGTATTCCAGGGCCTCATTGACAAGGGCTGTTGCAGTCTCACTTGCTTGGACAAGAGGGTGGGACAGGGCAACTGTATGGAGAGTATCCACATCCATTAGGCCAAAGCGGATGTACTGCAGGAGCTCGTCCATGTACTGGTAGTGGCAGTTGTGTTCCAACCACCTCACAGCTAGCTGAAACAGAGGGAAGCGAGATGAGAGGAGATAGAAAAGTCAGAAAGAAAGAGAGAAAGCAACAGCATATAGGCAGGTTACCTGTATTCTTCCAGGCAGGTAATAATACAAACTTTCTTACAAACATTATAACTGGAATATTTTGATGCCCAGGTGAGGAACTATTTTCTGTATCAGCAAAGACACAAAAGAACTCAAGACATTGCTGTAGGGGTAAGAAACAATGTGAAGCAACCCTGATGGGGGCTTAAGATATCATTTGAGGTGAACGATAATTGATTTTCAAAGAATGAAAATACTGTTGTGAAACAGCCTGGACTATGTTTCATGCATAAGAGGCTCAGTACACCCCACCCCCAGGAAATGTCAATGGTGGGCAGTGTCATCATAGCTCAAGTAATATATGTCAACCCATAAGCCAAGATGCTGTATCAATATGAGTAACGTAAGAAAATATGCGATCATCTGAGACCACAGGGTGTACTTGAGAGAAAATCAATATGACACTAGTAGAATGATTTAGAAAGAAAAGACTCCCCCTCCCATCCCACATCCCTTTAGTAGGTATAACAGGAAGCAAGAAAAGAAGAAGTAAGCTTGTAACTTATTTTTTCTCTCAATTAATTTTTACCTTGAAGACAGTTGTTATTTGCACATGTAAGATATTGACAATTTGTTAGAGTCATTTTCACAAAAACAGAATACAGAGGAGATCATCTTTGTGTTATGAACATAACAGCTGAATGTAATTCTAACCTTTTTATTTCCCCTTTCAGATCTCTTTCAAGAAGGAAAGGAGTTACAACTTTTTAATATCAGCAATGAGAATTTCTTAAAATTAAAGCAGGTACATGTCATAAATAATAAAAATTGTTTAATTTTGTTATTTATGACAGTGTACCTGCTTTAGTTTTAAGAAATTTTCCTTTCATTTTTTAATTAAAAAAAATTATCAGGGCCGGGTGCGGTGGCTCACGACTGTAATCCCAGCACTTTGGGAGGCCCAGGTGGGTGGATCATGAGGTCAGGAGTTTGAGACCAGCCTGGCCAACATGGTGAAATCTGTCCCTACTAAAAACACAAAAAATTAGCTGGGTATGGTGGTGGACACCTGTAATCCCAGCTATTTGGGAAGCTGGGGTAGGAGAATTGCTTGAACCTGGGAGGCAGAGGTTGCAGTGAGCTGACGTTGTGCCACTGCACTCCAGCCTGGGTGACAGAGCAAGACTGTGTCTCAAAAAAAAAAAATCATCAACTAAAAACCACAATTCATTTATGGAGTGCCTAAAGTAGTTTAATTAGTATGACTTAAAAGTTAAAGTTTGGCAAACCTTCCCACACACCAGCATAATGAAGTGTATGTAACATCTCAGTCAACATATTTGATATGAATTATTCTTAGCAGCACTTACATTAAACTAGATCTCCCAGACAATGTAAATGTGGGTCTGAAGGAATTAGCAGGAAAAAATGAAGCAATTAAATAGATTAAATAATTTTGATAGGGACAGGAGGCAGGGAATTCTGGGCAGAAGAAGGCGGGTCCCCAGTGAACACCCCACCCTCAAGCCTGGCACCACAGCCCAAAGTAAGAACATACATTCCTGTATTCATGCTCAAATGTTGACTTTTCCAAAACCACTCCTGACTCACCCCACCCCCATCCCATACCCACAAAAACCCCTGACCCAACCAGCAGAGAGAAGAAGTGGCTGAACATTGAGAGTAGAAGCAGCAGCTAGACGTCAGAGACTACAGTCAGAGAGAAGCAGCTTGACTTCAGAAGAATGGCTTGACAGCATAGCTTCAGAGGGGAGTCTGGTGAGGAATGGCCAGACTTCAGGGGAAGATTACCTTCCCATCCCATCTCACTTCCAGCTCCCCTCCTCCTGAGAACCACTTTTATCGGCAATAAAATTCCCCACATTTACCATCTTCAACTCATTCGTGTGACCTCATTCCTCTTGAATACTAAACAAGAACTCAGGTGCCAAAAGGGTGACGCTCCACTGAACTGTTAATATTTAAGCCATCCACAGGTGGCAAAGCTAAAAGAGGGCTGACTGTAACACTCCTGCACTCCCCACTAGATGCTGCCATGCGGCCTGCACGAAGTTTTGCTTCTGCCAGTGCCCAAAAGCACTTGGCCCAGGTCCTGCATCCACTCACCTGCATGTTCCCTCCCACCAGGGGTTGGGCGCAGCAGGCTCAAGTGAGTGAAGTTTACCTCTGCTGGCGCCGAAGCCACTGGCTAGCTCCAGCATCCGCATTCCAGTTTCTGCCTGCTAAGTGGTCAGGGAAACTGGGGGCTCACCTGGTATCTTCCTCTGGGACCCTGCCTCGGATACATCAGAAGGGTCAGCAAAATGCAGATCTGTCTCTTCTTGTCCTCAGACTTTCCTCTGAGCTATGCCGCTTGCAGGGGATGGGATGCAACCCTGCCATCTCTTTCTTTCTTTCAGGTAAAAGGAATGTTGGCTCTATCAGTGGAACCAGAATAAAGTCCTGGGGCAACTGAAGGCACCTGGCTGAAGCCACTCCTCGGTGTTGCTGGAAGGCCCCTGGACTGGACCCAGTCCCAGATGTAATGGGCAGTTGGCCAAGACCCCCCAGGCTTTTCTATGGTATCTTTCCTTTCTTCCTTTATGGTTTGAAATGGCTCCTATCTCTTCTTTAATAATGGTAAGGGTTTTGCTGCAAACTGCAGAAATGTTACCAAGTAGAATGAGCTTTTGGCCCAGCAATCAGATAAGCAATTCAGAACAATGTGATTTCCTTCTGTCCTTAGAGGTGCCATCCCCACCCCCAACCCAACAGCAGCAGGTGCCTGTTTTGCCCCTGCTGGTGTTGAAATAGCCATCGTCCGTGCTCCAGTTCCTGCCCACAAAGCAGTCAGGGAAAATATCCTGCTTCAGTTTTATCATGCTTTACTTCCTTCTTGAACCATGGAATCAGGATTCTAGGCTTCCCTGTTCAGATGACCAATTTCACTGGGGGATCTGCAGCAAGTGTACTGAAGAAGGGAAAAGGAAATGTGGTATTCTCAGACCAATACTCCTCGGCAAACACAAACTGGGTTTTCATCCTAGTGAAAAGAATCACTGAACTCTCTAAAGCGCTAGATGATTATAGACATCCAGAGTTTCTGCATCTATTTGAAAAAAGGCTCCAAAAGGCAAGATGCGTTTTTGGGCTTGTCTTTTTCATTTTCTGAATGAAGTGAATGTGGAAGTGAATTTGCTTCTGCTGTGTCATGAATTGCATCTCTTAATGAGTTACAGAGTGAGAGAAATGAAGAAAGAATGTCACTAGGTGTCAAGAAGGCAGACACAGTGGAGGCAGACAAGTGATACACTCTAGATGCTTTTCTAGAAGGCAGCATTTTTAACTAAATAAGCTACCAACCTGACAAAAAAATTATCTATGTACGGTAATCTTTGCAATAATCAAAGATATTGCAAAAGAAATGAGCGGAATGAAAAAATGTTACTCATCAATCTCCAGGACTCTGCCAGAAATGGGAGAGAGTTCCCACATGCAGCATCCTAGGTTTTCTCTACCCTAATCTTGGAATTTTCAAGAGATGGGGTTCCAACTATTTCTGGAAAGACTGTTCAGCAACTTGATGAACAATTTTCCACCCTTTGCCCAGAGTGTTTACAAAAGTTCTCAGGGATGAAGTCATCCTGTTCAAGGTCATTTCTTATGTACCAGGTAAAAATTTCTAAAACTTAATCTTTGCTATTGCTCCTAATTTAATCAAGTACTTCTAGCTGATATTGCTTTGGTCAGCAACCAATTTCTTGGCATTCTTATATCCTTACGGTTCTGCATCTTTCATAGAGATACCACAGCAAACAGCACAGGAGACATTAGATAAATATCTGTGTCTCCACAGGCTCTTTTTATAGCATAGTGCTGCCCACTCAATTATTTTTCTCTCTCCTCATATATCAGTTCTTCCTATGCCATAATCAATCTTCTAGCCCATCTCTGAACACCCTCCGGTTTATCTTTATCTTTCTAGCAAACAGTGTTACTAACAGTGTGAGAAGTGCACAAGCCTCAACTATGCTACGCTTTTAAGAAAATCTCTAAGGAATGAAATTGGCCATGGAACAGTGACCACTGTGATCTACTACTGATTAATTTCTGGTTGTGGTCTACTATCATCCCACATCACATGTATCATGATGCTTTCTGTGTTCAGTTTCTCCAAATACTATGTATTACAGAATATTTTGTTCATACCTATTAGTTTGCATTTTCTGAGATAAATTCTATCTTATTTTTTTCCAACATTTCTAACTTATCATAGATTTCATAGAACTTTCAACCTTTATCATTTATTAATATTTTCAGACTCTACAAGCCACCCCTACTTATGGGGTTTTTATTTTTTCCATATCAAAGGTGAATGCAATTTACAACTAACAATCCTGTCACCAACTTCAAATTTAACTTGTACACAAATTACATGGGGGTTTCTGGTCAAAATGTAGGCTCTGATTCAGTAGGTGGGAAACAAGAGTATGCGGAGTCTGTCTGCACTTCTAACAAGCTCTAGGTGATGCATATGTCACTGGTCCATGAACCGCACTTTGAATAGGAAGGTTTTAGACAGATTTCCATTCATGACAGTATTCTCCTATCATGCTGTCATGAATTTTGTTACTCTAGGAAGCTGTATTTATTAACTGTTCCATTCATTATGATAAATTGCTGCCTTATCAGAGAAAATTCACTCTGTTTTTTAAACGTAAGAGGTATAAATCCAATGAAACAGAAGTAATGCTTAAGTTTTGATATAGGATACATAATTAGCTTAATATTACAATGAGGTAGCATTTTTTGAGACACTGTTTCTATACAGTCTATAAATTGATGGCTGATTCTGATAACATAAAGCCATAGAAACACTCTTCACTTTTGCCTTTGTAATAATAAACACATAAATGTAAAAGTGTTACTGTGCTCTGTTTTTGTGTTCATAAAAATCTAAAGGAGAAACCACTGAAATCACAGATAACTCTTGTGTATTCAAATAATAATTTTAAAATGACAAAGAACATTTAAAACAATGGGCCACTTCAAAATCACCTCTCCTTATGAACTTCTTCTAGCACTATTCACTGCCACGCTGGTGGAGGGAATTCTGCAGTCCACTTAAGGAGCTTAGAGACTACAGTAAGAAGAAAGCTGATTTATCATTGGGGCATCATAGAACCCAAAGACAACAGTTAGCTTTGTGGCATATTTTGGTGCTTAAGCTTGAAAAAGATTATTCTTGGAACTGGTGGCTTTTAAAAGAATGACATTACACTGGGAAAGCACAACTCAGGATAAGCTGAACCCTATTATATCCCCATCAGCCTAAACTCTAGGATTTAATGGGGAAGAAAACGGAGCATGCAGCCTTTTTTTTTGGCCAAGCCAGCAAGAGTGGAAAAGAAATAGCAGATCCAGTTTAGGAGAATATTACAAAAGAGTACTTAGGAAACATGCCCATTAGGTAAGACATTTCCTAAACCACCTGAAACACAGTGGACCATCATTTCCATGTACAAGAGGAAGTCTCTCAAGCACCCTGCCTGACCCGATTCATCTGACCACAATGGAGAATTGTTCCTTCCTAAAAGGAACATTAGCTACAGCTTAATCCAACTTCAACCCAATTGATCCTCGGATATTTGCTAAGAACAGCACCTGACCCACAGTTTGCTATAAATATTTGTTGTATAAATGGAAAATTCTGTTTTTAGGCTATTTCTCAGATTTCTCTTAAACAAATAGTATTAATTCCTTTATTCATACATACACACACTCATTTATTTATTTATCACCGGCTTCAGTTTTCTATTTTATTATCCATCTTTATGGCTTTCTTATAAGGCCTGTATAAGCCCTCAAGGCTCCACACTGCAGCATACAGTGCCTGAAACTTAGATAAATAAGCCCTTGCTTTCTTCCCTCATGTCTTTGGTATTGGCCACTTGTATTTGAGATTCTTGGCAAGGCAGTAAGCATTGTAGTCTTTTAAACCTTCGAATAAATTATAAAATATCTGGGCAAGAAGAAAGTTTGGAGTCCATTTGGCTCAAACTTTTCAAATTTACAAATTGAAATCAAATCCAGACAAGTTAACTGACCTAACCCAAGTCATACAATGAATTAGCAGAAAAGCTAGACCTAGAAACTAAGTTTTTAACTTATACAATATATATTTTTTATTTTATCAACTTGTCATTATTTTTCTGTCAATAATTATTTCAAGGGAAAATCAAAGCAAATGCACTAAGTCCAAACATAACTTCTATATTAAGTTTGAAAAATAAATTCTGTTTTAAAAATAAGAATGCTTTGCTTCAAAATAGGTTGGCAGTGTTTTTCAATGAGCCTCATTTATGGATTACTTCAGAAATAAAGACCATAGGTTTATGATACTCATTAAAGAGTTTGTAATTAAAGAACACATACTGAGGGGAAAGGACATATTTTGAGTCTTGAACTATTGCTTCACTTTTTATGAGAATATACATTTTACTTTTGAGACAGGGTCTCACTCTGTCACCCAGACTGCAGTGCAGTGGTGCGATCTCGGCACACCACCTCTGCCTCCCAGGCTCAAGTGATTCTCCCACCTCAGCCTCCTCAGTAGCTGGCATTACAGGTGTGTGCCATTAGTGTCCAGCTAATTTTTGTATTTTTAGTAGAGATGGGGTTTCACCATGTTGGCCAGGCTGGTCTCAAACTCCTGACCTCAAATGATCCATCTGCCTTGGCCTCCTAAAGTACTGAAATTACAGGTGTGAGCCACTGCACCCAGTTTATTTTTTAAATGTATTTTAATTCTAGGTTATTTCCTGTTAACTAAACTTGGCCCAAAAATATACAGACCAGATAATCCCTTCCCTTTAGTTTCCTCAGCATATCCCTATTGATTGCTATTCTACAGGGCAGAATATATGATATATAATCCTAGACATAATAGTAGATAATCCTAAATGCTACAAATGTTGCCCTAGTTCAATTAAAATATGCTATATACTCATATGTATTTCAGAAATATATCATTATATGAAAGAAATGTTATATTCCTAACATTATCAAGTCCTCATACTGTGATTCTAATTCCTTTATTGTTCATGTTGAACACACTCAGATAGAAGCTGTTGTTTTGACATCTAAAATTCCTGATCCTTTTAAAGAAGTGGATGTTTTGAATTCTAACTGCTTCTATATATCCATATATATTATACACTATGACCCCAAAGGAATGCCAAAACAATAAAAATATTATTCTCAGATTTCCAGAAAATATAGTATGAAGTCATCCCAAATTCAAGAATATACATCACTGCATTCTTCCACAGAATTTTCTTTATACCTTGCAAATATACATAAATACAAGTCCTTTTAAAAAGCAGGCTCTCATCAGATGAGTGATCAAATCTTTTTAAGCAATGCTAACAAAGAATAAAGTCCTATGACATTGTCTAAAAGTAACAAGTATTTTTTTGTCTTGGTCTACAAATATTGTCTTTCACTGAAAAGGATGTTCTTATCACAGAGTTCATCATGCAGAGCTGAGTAAGCAATGACTGGTATTTTTGTTAATAGCCTTATTCTGCCCCTTGGCCAGGGGCAGCTATTATTATTCTCCATGTAAAATCTGGTTGCAGACAGCTCTGCTGAAGGTGCACACTGAATCCTCCTTTTTGCAGAATCCATGCTGAGAGGCACAAGTTTCCAAATCCTTACCAGTTTTGTCAACCCACTGACAGAAGCCAGGCACCAGTCTCCCCTCAGTGCACAAAAGGCAGCATAAATTCCACACTTCTGTAAACTCAGAAAAAGACAAAGGAAAGGTACAGGAGCAAATAAAAAAACTCACTCCTGAACCTCCATCAAAGAGCAGGGCATGTTGGCGAGCTCTTTGGCAACAAGAAGTAGGAAGTCAGGAAAGCATGTTTTAATAGAATGGATGACCATGCACAGACAGATTTTTTCCTTTCTAAACAGAGTATTGAGCATGCTCTTTATCTTCCAATTTATGTTCTCAAAGGGAAGTTCGGTGATTGTTATATATTAAAGTACATTATTTTATATGTTATTTTATAATGCCTTGAATTCTAATAAACACAAAACTTTAGCATGCTACCCTTTTAATATTACATATAATTTCTTTAAAAATGTGATATTTCCCTAACGCAAGTGAGCAGGTATTGCAATTTGCCATGCAATACAACACAGAAGCTCACCTCTTTAACATGAGCCATGTAAGGTAAAATAATGTTGTAATAAACCAGAATAACAACTGCCATAGAGAGAAAAGTATATACTAATAAATAAATGTGACAGATCTTATAGTTACATTCCCTTCTTTGAGACCAAATGAAAAGTTCCAGTTCAAAAAGACAACTTTCCCATAAAATCCAAAATCACCAGAAACTAGGGACACAGCCTCAGAACATTTTCCTTTACCAGAACAATGAAAATGTTACCATGGAGGAACATTAAAAATTACAACAGTGCTCACCTGAGTGCTATAATTAAAACTGTGTCAACATTTTCCTTGTAAAACAGATCTTTCAAGGGAGATTGCACATTAACCATTACAGCTGACTACAGACTTATGTAAGACACATAGGCTATTTTTTCTTCTAAGAAATATATTTCAATGGAATCAAATCTGATGAGGCCCCAGGCTTATATACTGTAAGAAAAAAAACCTGACTGAATTTTAAAATAATATTCAGCTTATCACATACGATAATAATACATTATTTCATTGTTCATTTAAAACTGTGAAATTGAAAGATTGGTAAATGTTATTATGTTCACCTTTGGCATAAGATTTATTCTCTGGTAATCATCTTTAAACATATCTTTTAAAGTACATGCTTCAGGGATCCAAAAGCAAAAGCCCTTGCAACTGAAGGTGTCTCTTTCCCAAAAATGGGGATAAACACATCGGACTGGAAGAACCACAACAAAAACTACCCTGAGACCTGCCATATGTAAGTTCCAGATATTTGTAGGGTCTGGGTGGGGGGTGGGTGTGGAGTCGCACAAAAAGTGATCTGAGTTGTCCCTTTGCTCAGTCTTATAACAATAACAAAAGAGGAATTTTTTTAAAAGGTAAATTTTATAACAAGATGAAGAGAAAATCAAGATAGGATAAGAAGTGAGGTTAATAACCTGTGATACCCTTTCTACCTGTAAGATTCAGCCACCAGTGTAAGCTGATCTTTGAAAAGCCAATATTAAAAGGGCAACATGAGTATATGGCTGACATTGGATCAGTTATTTGGCTTCTCATCTGTAAAATAAATGAGCTGATGAGAGAGTCTCTTCCTTCTCTAGGATATATGTCACCTATGGATCCACCAAAAATATTTTAAAGTAGAATTCTCTAAAATTCCTAGAGGTGGTAGAGGCAACCAAAATTAATCTAGTATCCAAGTCTCACAGGTTTCTGTAGCACAGATAGTTTTGATAAATCTCTTCAGAAAAACAAGGTGACTTTTTTGGTCTATAATTTTGTGCTCAGCAGAAAGGTCTGCATGAATGTATGCAGGTATGAAAGTGCATGTGCAATGGGGCCACATGCAGAGGAGTGGGTTACACCATAGTCGTTCTCCCTAGGAAGAACTTTGATCAGATTATACTATGAAACTTAATAATATCATCTCTTATAATAATAAACTTTGTGCCAAAAAATACCAATTTCAAATTTATTAAGGTGACTGTTTCAAGGTAATTAATATTGGTTAGAATCCCAGAACAAGATCTTATACATAAATTCAAGTTTTAGTAAATTGTTCACATATATTTTATCTCTGGACTGTCCTTAAATGTACCATTCCCTCCATGACTGAATACAATGCTATATTTATATTTATAAATGTTTATTTATATATAATAGTATATTTATATTTATATTTATTACCTCGTAGATGTAAATACACCTTCATGATGGTGGAAGGCAGGAGGAGGGAGAGGAGCAGAAAAAATAACTATTGGGTACTAGGCTTAATATTTGGGTGACAAAATAATCTGTACAAACCCTCATGACATGAGTTTACCTATATAACAAAGCTTCATATGTACCCCCAAACCTAAAATAAAAGTTATATATATATATATATATATATATATATATATATATATACCATTATTCCCATCCCACATCTAGTATATACGAAACTTTTAAATGGCAAAAATGTCCTACAGGACAATAAAAACAACATCACCCTTGCCAATGATAAGGTAGGAAAAATGAAACCCATTCTTGTTCTCCTCATATTTGAGCAAAACACATGTACAGTTATAGAATAACACCCTATAATTTCCCTATAATTTCCCTTCAATGTTTTGATAATATTCTCTGAGCCAAAAGATAATATTCATCCATCTAGTCATTGATGGCTTGGATTGCTTCAGAGCATTACTTGATGCTAGATTGATGACATGAGACTTCTAAATAAAATGATAGCTCCTACATATTTATAGAACATGTCCTGCTGGATGTCGAAGGAACTTTGCATGTAGTCACTGAGATATTCAGCTTATATTGTTAGAACAACACCAGAAAATGAGAGAAAATCAATTTGGTCAATAGTAGAAAATGCTTCTGTATCTCATTGGCAATAAGGACTAGAGTGATCTTATGTTTCCTAGCTAGCATGTACGGTAAGGATGCATAACCAGGATGAAGTCAGCTGAAATGGCCAGGAAAATCCTGATGCTTTTTTTCTCTCATGAGCTGGTTATATGACTATAGAGGTAAAAGTGACACAAGGAAAATAATATAGGATTTGATGTCAAAAGACCTGTTTCTGCAACCTAATGTATTTGTGCATTTAGGAAAAAACAACATACTGATACTCAATTTTATCATCTGTAAAACAAGTATAATAATACCTATGTCATAGGGTTCTACAGAAGACTGAATGTGATAACATTATGTGAAGGTTCTTGGTAAACTATGATATTTAGACAATGTACAGAATTTATATGATG
Source organism: Cacajao melanocephalus (assembly GCA_963573385.1). Classification (NCBI taxonomy): domain Eukaryota; kingdom Metazoa; phylum Chordata; class Mammalia; order Primates; family Pitheciidae; genus Cacajao; species Cacajao melanocephalus. Next base: position 81,500 of record CAUYLG010018921.1, read on the forward strand.
GTAATATCCCTCCAAGAGAAGAAGGTATTCCCCAATTTAATTATCCTTTTTGAATTCATGATAAAGCAATCACATGCAGACCATTTTTATGTCATATAACATTGTATGTCAGTGATGTAAATTTTGAGAGATTGCTATAGTTGATAAGAATTTGCTACATAGCAGTAAATACTTCACATATTGTAAAGTGATAATAACAGCATGACAGCACAACAGATTATAAACTAGCTCTTATGATTAACCATATTTCACACAAATGAACTCAGTAATTCTAATCCAGTAATTTAAGTTCTGTGGCTTTGTTAAATTTAATGTTGGAGAAGCAATGAATGAATGAATGGATGAAAAGAGAGAGACAGACTTAAACACAGTTGTTTTTGGACAATGCTCAGCATATTACTCACTTTCCTTACTTGGCTTGGGTCTGCCATTACAAACACTTCTCAATTTCTTAAGTGTCCATTATAATGTCAGAAACTTGGTGAGAAAGAAGATTCTAATCAGTATATATGTACATTCTTATTTGCCATTCACTTCCAAGTTCTATTAATACCCTAAAACTCGAGGCTTGGTCTTGATTTTGAGTGTCTTGATACATTTCCGTAAAATATTCTAATGAAATTTGGAATTGGGAGAGAATCCTGCAAATTTTTGAAGACAGATTTTTCAGAAACACACAAGAACCATCTTTTTATGTTGCCATTTCATTGGTGTTTTAAATGTTGCTGGCACATTTATATATTTTATGGTTAAGAAAACTGTTTAATTTGTAAACATGCCCTAGAGCATCCTGAGAGCATCAAGCCTTTGAACATTTCTTCATGAATTGATTCAAGAATAATGAGCTTGGCTGAATGCAGTGGCTCATGCCTGTAATCCCAGCACTTTGGGAGGCCGAGGTGGGAGGATTGCTTGAGCCCAGGAGTTCAAGACTAACTTGGGCAACATAGGGAGGCCCTGTCTCTACCAAAAAAAAAAAAAAAAAAAAGATCAATCTGGACTACGGTGGCAAATGCCTGTGGACTCAACTATTTGTGAGTCTGAGGTGGGAGGATCACCTGGGCCTGGGAGTTTGAGGCTTCAGTAAGCCATGATTGTGCCACTGCATCCAGCCTGGGCAACAGAGCAAGATCATGTCTCCAAATACTAATAATAATGATAATGAGCCAAGAGCACCAGAGCAGGTTCACTGGCAAATGTACTCCCTACCTGAAATAAAATCTTTAATATTATGACCAAATGGACCTCAAAGGCTCAAGCAGCTGCCCCAGGTCACTGACATAGAGACAGTCCAATCCCTCAAGCAAGTGGTACTATGATGAGTTTAGATGTCCAGGAAGTACCCAAGTTGCATTTAAGGATTTAATGTTGGCAGCCTCCAAACAAAAATAAAAGAATACTCAAAGATCACTTTAAACATCTTTTAGAGCCATAGGGCACAGAGATTGGCATTAAGGAACCCACAACTGAAGCACAGGACTAGACACTGTCAGGACCTGACGCTACTGTCAAGGGGACAGAACAAGGAACACCGCCAGCCAGCTGGTAGGACTGGGGAAGGGGAACCAGGTTCTACACTGTCAGTGAGCTGCAAAGGATACACATGAATGTGATGGCACGACTGACTACTTGTACCAGGTGAATTTCAGTCTGGTTACTGATGTTTAGAGAGTATATTTTGTACTGCATTCTCTAACTTCATTTCATCATAGTATAAACAACTAGGGAACAATGAATCCTCTATTTCTACCTTGTAACACCTGTGTGTACAGTATACAAATAATGTGTGTGTGTGTGTGTGTGTGTGTGTGTATGCAGTTTTTGAGATGGAGTCTCACTCTGTCACCCAGGCTGGAGTGCAGTGTCACGATTTCTGTGCACTGCTACCTCTGCCTCCTGGGTTCAAGCAATTCTCCTAACTCAGCCTTCTGAGTAGCTGGAATTACAGGTGTACACCACCACCCCCAGCTAACTTTTCCATTTTTAGTAGAGACAAGGTCTCACCATGTTGGCCAAACTGATCATACAAAGAACATTTTTATCAAAGAAGATACACTCTTCATCACAATGATCTCAGATATTTTTTCCCCCCAAACAGAAATTTCAGAGAAGGTTTGGGCCAATGGCCAGGTAGTCATATCACAGGGTTTGGGTTACACAAGGATCATAACAAACAATAAATGTCAGATGAATCTCAAAACAGAAATCAAGCATATAAAGAATCAAAGGAGCAGAGAGAGGGGACAGGGCTTAGTTTGGGTGGGAGAAGTAGCCTACAGAGCCCAGCCTGTGGCAGTCATTCTAAGAAGTCAGAGACGTGGAGACATGGCCCTGTGATGGAGAACCAGCCACTTAATAGTCTCAGAAGACTCATGATGGAAGAGAGGACTGTGAACGAGGAAGAAATTAGTAGAAGGTAGTAGCTGTTACAAAAGAGAATCTGTAGGATAGGTGAGAGAAGATTCTATTTTAACCCCACTGGGAACGCATAAATGTTGAATGAAAGAACACGGGAGTCCCATCTGGGGAAATCATAGGCCTGAGACATTCTTTATCAGGTTAGGAGGAAGAGCAAGGTGAACCTTGAAGATAGCGAAGGACTCATTGAAGAGCAAAAATAAACTAGGCCCCATGACCAGGCCCAGCCTGGTGGCAGAATCATGGCCAGCACAGGCAGGCAATGAAGGGCAAGAGGCCCCACATGGGAATGTCACTGCTAAGGGGCGCAGTCTGGGTGGACTGAGTCTGCACAAGAGCAAGATAGTGGCAGGTGTGTCGTGCAGGTGTGTGAAAGCAGAAGGCCCTCTGTGTTGGAGATGAGTTTGATGTAAAAAGTACACACTCAGGGAAACTCAGAACTCAGTAAGGCTTAGATCAGAAACAATTTGAAAGAATGAGTTATGCTTTCTTTAAGATGAAACGGCCTTTGCTTGAGTCCCATTACTTTGAAAACATAATCTATAAAATTATTCATTGTCACAGATTCCACAAGTTAATATTAAAATTAAACCTCCCTTTACTTTTCTAATAGCAAAAACTAATGATTGACTTGATTGACACACTTCTCTCCAAATTATCTTTTTAGTTCTCACTGCTTAAACAAAAACAAGACATAACTAACCAATAATTTTATAAAGCATCTTTGAGGTCTATTTTACTATTTTATAGAGCTAAAAAGTAACCATTTGTGGTATACTGTAGTGAGGAATCTTGTGAGACCATATATACACAATCCTATTCTCATTTCTTTTTTAAATAAACATTTTAAACAGAACTGTTCATTGAATAAAGGCTGCATTAAAACAGCAACTGGATTCAATGACTTCATTTTTGGAGCCTTTTCAGGTGAGACTGAATTATCACCTAATGACTCTCTTAACTATTAAAAAAACAAGGGTTTTTTGAAAGCAGGAAAAAATATGTGAAAATAGAACACTTGAAGTAAAATTATAATTATTATGATGCTTTAACATCTATAGATTTGTTTTCCAACTGACATGTGAGAAAAAATGTCCCAGGCTAGGTAAAAATATGCTGCTGAATGTTCATTGGGGGAAAAAAAAAATGAAGACAACAAACAAAAAAAAAGGTGGAACAATTCTAGCTCTCAGGTGCCTAATATATGATGAGACCACTATGCATAGCTTGGCAACAGAAATAAAGATTTTCCTTTATTTTTTCTTTTCCACTATTTTTCTTTTTAAAGGGTATGCATGAAAGAGGTACAAAGCTCATTATAATACAATATGAGCTGCACATTGTAAACACCAGCATTATTAGATGTCTGTATCGTTTTTAGCCTATACTTCAAATAGCTACAAGATTAGGTGCTGGATTTATACAAATTGAAATTTGCAACTTTTAATAACCTTAGTGCTTCCTCAGACAAATATTATCTGTCTTCCTTCCCCAACCCCTCCCCTATGCTTGCCAAGAAGGAGGGTAAAAGGAGTAAGATGGTATGTTTGGAAGCCAGAATTCAACAAACTGTTGTGAGACAGGCTAGTGATAGAATGGAGCCTTCACTTCCATAGATGTGCCCATTTTGAATTTACTGCATTTGCTGGTTACTGTGCGAAACAGGGCAGAACAACTATGTGAGCTGCTGCATTAGCAAACTGGCTGAAGTATCCCTGTCGTTTATACTTCCCCACCGCACAATCAGAATGGAAACATTTGCTCTATTGGAAGGCAGTGATAAGGATGGATTTTTAAAGTTTCCATTTTTAAGTGAAAATGAAAGAAAAATGCTCTTCTAGATGTGTTGTGCCTTTGAGCTCCATTTGAAAAAAGAAAAAAAAAAGGCAGAGAAAGCTGCTGTGAAGGTCACCGAGTGAAAGAACTTCCTCAGGGCACAGAATAAATTAAATCCCAAGGAAAAAATAAAATGTGATTTCCAGAGTGTGAGGCACAAACTCCAAATGACAATGATTGACAGCCAAACTATATCCGTGCAATATCCAAGACTGCACGTTCTCATTTACCTCAGTGTAGCCAGCAAGCGCCCATTAAACATCCGTCTGATGCCCAAATTAACCTTCTTGGCAAACTGAAAGAGGCACAAACTATCATAATCAACCTTTCATTATCACAGCAGCCTCTAGTTAAAGGGTCAGAATAATTGTGCCATCAGAGCCTTGATTGTTTTCAATCAACAGACGGCTGGAGTGACAGCTCGGTGATGGAGGAGTCTGATGAAACCGCACCAGGCCTAATCAGAGCAGATGAAAGGAAGGCATGATTGGTGCAAATGAACAGTCGTGCCTCTCCTTTTCATTTACAATCTGAAATTACTCTTAAATTTGTGGGGTTTTTTTCCCCTCCCTTATGAGCACCACTGAAAGAATGTTTGACTTATTATGAGTTCTGACAGTGCAGAGTTATAAAACACAGGTAGGGTTATCAGCTGAGGCTTTAAGTGGGTATTCAGCATAATTCTAACAAATTCGCTCTTGAAAAGCACAAAATGACTAAAAAGGCTTCCAATGACCTAACCTCTCCGTGCTGTTTCATTAGCAGGCCCATTTATTCTGCTGGCTGTTAAATGATGAGAAGATAAAACCAAGGGCAGGACTATCCTGTAAATGTTTTCTCCCAGTCTCACTGCTCTGCTTACTTCAGTATCAGTTCCTTTGCCCCAAAATCCTGACAGTTCTCTAAAAGCAGTAAGACCATTAAGAGCTCAAAAGAGCTCATCCGTCAGAGGGCAGGCCTCAAACAGGAGCTGCTTTTGCTTGAGAACTTGATGCTATGATAGGAACCACAAGTGATAGGAAAGGGACTGGAACCCACCAATCTGATGTGGATATCAAAAAGAGTATCTAGGGAAAAGGAATAAAAAATTCTGTGATAGGTCAGGCTAAATCTGGCATTAAAAGGATTTGGAGAGAACTGAAATGCCATAAAGCTGCATCTATATAGCTGCTTCTGTTAACAAACTATTGGCATTAACATCCTTAAAAAGTTTAGTGATGAATGGAATATACACTGGGAGTGGTAAAGATAAGCTTCTCCCTTCTGTTTTCTTTAATGCCAAGGCCAATGAGCTGATCATGGGAGTATTATGATTTAGGTCAGTGCTGCAAAACAAACGAAAGCTTTTTAGCTGCAAACATTAATATGCATCTAGTATGTGTGTGCATGTGTGTGTCTACCTGCAAGTTGTATACTGTGTGAATCCACTGGCATATGTGTAAGAGATAGAGGACAGGATGGCTGTTGGCTCAGAATCCAGGGTAGTTTTTAACCTTTTTACTCAAAATATTTATATAAAACTTAAGCCATTTTATTAGCTAGATTGTGTGTGAGAGTGGTGAGATGGGGTATATAACTAACAAGGTAAAAAGAAGACTTATCAAATAACAGCCTTCAATTTTCCATGCAATATTTAGCAAAATTTGTTGCCTCAGAACCAGATCTTATTTTATGAGCCAGTTGTTCACCATGAATGTACAAAATTCATGTAGTTCTACCTGCATGTAAATGGACTTCAAGCAGAATATTGCCAAATCTTTCATATGATTTTCTGCAAAATCTCAAAGTTTTTGTTTTGTTTTTCAGAAGGCAGCTCTCAAAACAAGATATCTGGGAAATGGTTCAAACACATGTATTTTCCAGAATCCATCCTTGCTCTCCCACACTTTCTCAAGTGCTGCATCCTTCAGCAGATCACTTCACTTCTTGTGTGCTCCCGAGCACCTTCCACAAGCTTTATCAATGAATGACACATGCTCCATCATCTCCTGAGGGTTTAGTTCTCTCAGTGTGGTGTTGGCTTTTTAAGGCATGACTTCCTTCTGCCCAGAACGCAGTTTGTGTATAGGTCAAATAGGAGTGGCTTCGGGATACTGACTACACATGGGGTTGAAAACAGGATTTCCTGGCTGTTTCACAGAGCAAGAAGATGAGAAGCAGGCCAATTTGGGTTAGTGTCTATTCTAACTCCCAGAATCCAAGGGGTGTGGAATCAATCATTCTAAAGCACTACACAGCCCCTCTACATTGCCTAAATCTTACATGAGATGAGGAGAGCAAAAAGATTCTTCAGGGGTCCTGGCAAGCCTGATAAATCAACCCTTTGTTTACTTTATTATTTACACTTTATTGGATTTATATGGGGCTTCACTCCAAAGAGTACATAGTACCAGCAGTGGACAGAATAAGGAATTGATTACAGTCCTCAGCAGGCCCAATGTCATTCTCACTGCCAAGAAGAGGGATGCCTGAAGTGTATTTGCCTCCTAAGCGTCGTCCTTTCTGGATGGAGAGGTTTAGTTTTAGTTTCAGCTGTGAGTAATTTCCCATTGTGATTGGCTGACTTATAGTCAATTTAGTATAATTAATGCCAAATTACATTGTAATTCACATAGAATTACAAATTAAAAGCTATATTAGGAGCAAATGAATTAATCAAAATTAATGATATTATGCTCACTTGTTTTAAAGTGTTAATAAGCTAGGTCCTCCTAAAACATTTAAACTTTAGCGCACCATCCATCACTCTTTTAATTACCTGATTTCCTTGTGTGGCCAGAGAAGGTAGCATGTGGGCATTTCTCATCAACAAGAACACATACAAAGAAGATATGTGCACTCAGCCTCTGGTGTATGGGGCTCTCTTTAGCTTCTGTTCTTGAAGCATAAGTAATACTGTGCCACTTACCTATACTGACTTGTAACCCTTCCAATAAACAAAGGAGAACAATGCACAAAATATTTGATATCTAACTTTAGAATCCATCATTGACTTTTTTTTCCTGAATTTATCCTCCTGGTTATGGTTTCTCTACCAGAATATCAAAATAGGTTTCCAGTTCTTCAACATACCACCACACGTAACAAGGAGGAGGTGGTCAGATGAAGGGCTGGATCCTCACCATGGAGAATGCATAGCTCTGTATTATGAGCATTAAAAAAAATCCTAAGAATGATGTCTGAATGCTTCTCCTGATTAGGATCTCAGAATGGCCACTTATTTCCTCCAGGTGTGCTGAGCCAGGGTGTTCTTTATTTTTCCTTGGAGCAGAAGTTTTGGAGGCAAGAGTGGGAGAAGCACTTCTAAGAAGTCAGTATTCAGCAATAAATGTTGAGGCTTCTCCTGACATCTCTTCCGAATGTAAGTAAATCTAGAGCCTCTGAGCCACTTTACAAGTAAGTCTAGATCCTCTCCCTGAGAACACCCAGAATAGCAAATCTCTATGGTCTGACACAGCCAATTAGCATGAGCATCACTGCCATTCAACTGGCCTAACATTGAAGAAAACAGACTCACAGGATCATTTTTGTTGGAAAGAGACTAACACTTATCAATTTCAAGAAATTTGTATCTTTCACCCTCTTTATTAAACTCCTTATCTAAGCCATCACCCAACTGTCAATTTGTGCTGCATATCTTTCTAAAATTTCAATATATTGGGCATAAAATGAAGATGCAATAATCAATCATTTCCATTTATTCCATCCAAACTGTGGTCTCAAATAGGGACAACAGTCTACAGACTTTTTCCCACACAGTCTGTGTCACTGCACTAGAAATAATGGCACTCCCAGTTCTTTTTTACTCTAATTTATGTCTCTCGGTCAGATTTTAAAGAGCTCCTCCCTTATTGGCTTTCATTTCCTGCTTTACACTACACTATCGTGTACTTTGAGAGAATAAAAGGTGGTTCCCTCCCTCTGCCAGAATTCTCTATGTATTCTTCCTTATCAAACCATCCAGAGCCCCAGTCTTCTAGCCTCTAATCAAAAAAGACCTTCAGCAACATTTTCTGTACTACTTTATTGGAGACATTTTTGCAACTTTCTGCAAAGTCTCACGGGTGAAAATGAAAACTGGTAATTTATTAGAAAATGTCTACTTCTGGCTCTCTCATTATAGAGTAGTATATAAAAACCTTTGACTTATGAGAAGATGTATAAGGTACTTTGAGGTTCTGTTTTCTTAGAGAGTTGGTGTATTTCAAGAGAACACAGTGAGACCTCCATTGAAACCTATGCTGTGAAGTGAGTCAACTACTGAATTTCTGGAAGCTTTAGTTTTCTCACTAGTTAAAATTTGGATCATACTTGCCTTATCAACCTTAACAAGGCTGATGAAAGACTCAAGAGAAATTATGTGTGTGAAATGCTTTAAAATGTAAAGCTCTCTAGGCTTGTAAAGACTTATTATTGTTGGTATTATTATTGATGGACTTCTATGCTAGCCTCAGGGTTTCTACCTCATATATGGCTTACAGTTGGGTTTTATTTTTAAATCCCTGATAACCCAGGTAGCAGCAATATTACTGCAGGCCACCAATGCATAAGTAATATTCTCCAGTCATCTTTTTCCTTCTCACAGCAGTCAACAACAAAAATATCAGTCTGGAAACAACATGAATCACAATGAAAATTAGAAGCAGAGAACATAAAAATGTCATATCTCATAAATCACCTTGTTGTTCTGTTGTGCTCATTATTAAAAAAAGAAAAAAAAACTATTCACTCATGAGAACAGCAGCATATGAATACAAGTTGGGTCTCCTGTAATTTCTGATAATCACTGCCCCTCACAGCTCCTCAGCAACACACAGCTCTTACACTGAGGATTAGCTGAAGCAAAGCCTCTCTGAAATGAACATGTCATGCGTCTCGCAAAGGCATATAGCCCAGACAAACAACAGCAAAGCCACAAGTCAAGCTACTTGGGAATGCATCCTCCCAGAGGAGTTAGCCGCTTGTAGATTGGGAGGAAAGATGAAATATATGCTCTGGCAACCAGAGGCACCAGTCCCTGAAATAGCAGCATTATTCCAGTCCAGTTGGGGGCCCTCAAAGGATAAAATATCCTCTGGGCATAACACTGTTTGGGATGCAAAGGAGCCACTGTTTATTCTCTTCACTAACATCTAAGAAGAAGGAAATGGAGATATCACCATCACATTTGTAGAAAAAAACGGAATGTAGTTGGGAAAAACTGTAAGAAGTTTCAGAAAGGAAATTAAGAAGTGGTACAAATTTGTAAGCTGGGACTATGGGTATGAATTTGATGAGTTTAAGAAATGGTAAGTTTAGGAGAGAGATCCAAGATGGCCGATTAACAACAGCTCAGGATTGCAGCTCCCAGTGTAAGCGCGGAGAGCGAGTGGATGCCATACTTTCAGACGAATTTTTGTTGCCCACAGACTGGGAGATTCCCAGTGGAGGAGCCACACGGGACGCCAGTGCAACTTTTTAGGCCAGCGCGGCTATTTTGCCGGCGCCTCGGCACAGCGCTTCTCAGTGCTGAGTATACGGGACGGGGTGCCCTTTGAGTCCGGCTCGGCTGGTCCCATCCGCACAAGAACAGCAATTGGAAGCGCTGAGGACTGAGAGTTTCACAGTAAGCACAGCTGAACCCGGGAAGGCCAAGCTCAGTGGGAAAGGGGCGTCCGCCAAAGGAAAACTAAGAAACAGAAAAAACTTCATCACCAACAAGCCGGACGATCACTCAGACCCAATCTGAAAGTCGGCAATTACAAAGACGACAGGTGGATAAATCCACAAAAATG
>CAUYLG010018922.1:0-23114 GCA_963573385.1 Cacajao melanocephalus
CTAGGCAAAACCATTCAGGACATAGGCATAGGCAAGGACTTCATGACCAAAACACCAAAAGCATTGACAACAAAAGCCAAAATAGACATTGGGACCTAATCAAACTCCACAGCTTCTGCACAGCAAAAGAAATAGTCAGTAGAGTGAATCAGCAACCAACAGAATGGGAAAAATTTTTTGCAATTTACCCATCTGACAAAGGGCTAATATCCAGAATCTACAAAGAACTAAAACAGATTTACAAGAAAAAAACAAATAAGCCCATTCAAAAGTGGGCAGAGGATATGAACAGACACCTTACAAAAGAAGACATACATGAGGCCAACAAACATATGAAAAAATGCTCATCATCACTGGTCATTAGAGAAATGCAAATCAAAACTACATTGAGATACCATCTCATGCCAGTTAGAATGGCAATCATTAAAAAATCGGGAGACAACAGATGCTGGAGAGGATGTGGAGAAATAGGAACAATTTTACACTGTTGGTGGGAGTGTAAATTAGTTCAACCATTGCAGAAGACAGTGTGGTGATTCCTCAAGGACCTAGAAATAGAAATTCCATTTGACCCAGCAATTCCATTACTGGGTATATATCCAAAGGATTATGAATCTTTCAACTATAAAGACACATGCACACAAATGTTCATTGCAGCACTGTTTACAATAGCAAAGACCTGGAACCAACCCAAATGCCCATCAATGATAGACTGGACAGGGAAAATGTGGCACATATACACCATGGAATACTATGCAGCCATAAAAAGTGATGAGTTCATGTCCTTTGTAGGGATATGGATGAACCTGGAAACCATCATTCTCAGCAAACTGACACAAGAACAGAAAATCAAACACCACATGTTCTCACTAATAGGTAGGTGTTGAACAATGAGAACACATGGACACAGGGAGGGGAGCATCACACACTGGGGTCTGTTGGGGGGAAATAGGGGAGGGACAGTGGGGGTGGGGAGTTGGGGAGAGATAGCATGGGGAGACATGCCAGATATAGGTGATGGGGAGGAAGGCAGCACATCACACTGCCATGTGTGTGCCTATGCAACAATCTTGCATGTCCTTCACATGTACCCCAAAACCTAAAATGCAATTAAAAAAAAAAAACTCTCACCCACCCTGTGACAACATCCCTAACTACTGGTACATCTTGTTTCCCGTATGACTGCTCTAGAATTTTCTATGAGTTGAATCATACAATATTTTCTCTTCACTTCTTGACTTCCTTCACTCACCATGATAAGATTTATCCGTGTTGTTGTATCATAACTTAAACATTTTTACTGCCAAGTAATATATCCTTGTATAGATATATCACACTTAATCCTCATCAACTGAGGACATTCGAGTTGTTACAATTTTGGGCAAATATGAAAAAATCATTCTAAACATTTGCATATGAGTCTTTGTGAGGACATAGATTTTTTTTTTCATTTATGTTGGTAAATAACTATGAGGAAATTCATACAGTCATCTGAACATGTATGTGTGTGATAACTTTTAACAAAGCTGCCACATCTTTTTTCAAAGTGGTTATCTTATTTTATATTCTACCAGCAATGTCCAACTATTCCTGTTCCACCTTATCCATGCCAACACTTAGTAATATCAGTCCAAATCATTTTAGCTGATAAGTACATGTGCTCTCATGTCTCTCTGTCATTTTAATTTGGATTTCCCTGGTTAATAATGAGAAGCATCTTTTCATATGTGCATTGGCTGTATGTATATACATATATATATATGTATATACATATATATATAATGTATATATACAATATATATACCTGCAATATTACCTTTTATGAGATTTGTTCAAATCCTTTGTCCATTACTGAATTTGCTAAATTTTCTTTTTATTATTGATTGGTTGGACTTGTTTACATATTCTGAATATTAGTCCTTTGTGAGATATCTGTGTTGAGAGTCTTCTCCTCCAAGTCTATAGATTGTCGTTTTCTTTTAAAGATTTAGGATTGTTATGTCATCTTGGGAACTGAATCCTTCATCGTTAGGAAATGCTTGTTACTAACCCCAGCAACAATCGTTCTTTAAAAGTCTATTTGATCTTACATTAACAGGGACACTCACAGCTTTCTTTTTACAGCGTTTGCATGGCATGTCGTCTTCCCATGCCTGTGTATTTGAAGGGAGTCACTGGTAGATGACATTTGGTTGAGTCTTGTCTCTACGTTATGTCTTTCAATTGGAATGTTTGGGTCATACACATTTATTGTGATTTCCTTTTCCATGTAGTCAGGTTTATACCTACCATCCTGCTATCAGTTTTATAATCGTCCCATATGTTCTTTGTCGCTGTCTTGCTATTCTCTGTGCCTTTATGGCATTTGTATGTTTTACCTTTATGTTTTACATTTTTAGTGGTGTCTGTATGGAATATAATACACACCTTTCATAATCACACTCTACCTTCCGATAATATGATGCCACTTCACTCACAGTGTAAAAGCACCTTAATGCAATGTGCTTATATTTCCCTCCTATTCTCTGGGCTCTTGTGCTTTTGAACTTCTGCAAATGTGATAAACTCCACAATGTATTGCTATTATATTTGCTTTAAACCGTCAGTTGTCTCTTAAAGTGGAAAATACAAGAGAAAATAAAATGATTTTTACTTAACCAAACCATCACCATTTCCAGGGTTCTTTTGTTCCTTTATACAGAAGCAATTTCCATCTAGTGTCACTTTCTTGACCCAAAGAACTTCCTTCCAAACATTTCATGTGGTGCAGCTGAGCGATAATCAGTACTTTTGTTTTTGTTTTTCTGCAAACTCTTTACTTGAAAATATTTTTACTTTGTATAGAATTCTAGATTGACAGGGTTATTTTTCCCCTAGCATTATCAGCGTTTTTAAGATGCTCACTGTCTCCAGCTTGCGTACGTTCTGCCGATAAGTCTGCAATGGTTCACACATTTGGTCCTATGTCTATGTCTTTTTTCCACCAGCTCCTCATAAGATTTTTTATTCCTCATTTACATTAGACAATGATTTTAGCTTCATCAAACTGTAAATTTACAGATTTTCCTCATATTTTAACAAATTATTATTATTTCTTTGACTATCTTTTTTCCCATTTCCTCTTAACCTTCAATTTTATGAATGTTAGACTGCTCGCTACAATCGTCCCACACTGAGGTTCTATTAAGATTTTTCGTTTTAGTCTTTTTCTGCATGTGCTTCTATTTCAATACTTCCTATTGTTTGCCATCAAGTTTACCAGTGTTTCATTTTGTTTACTACACCGTCATTTAATCCACTGACATAATCCTTTTCACTTCAGAAATAACATTGGGTTACTTTTTATGCTTTTTATTTCTCTCTTCAATGTTTTGCTTTAATTTTATGAACATGTTTGTAATATTTATAATACCTATTTTAAGGTCCTTGTCATTACTGGACCTGTGTTAACTGGTTTTATTCTTTTAGGTCACTGTTTGCTGTTTCTTTACGTGCTGATAACTCTCTATAGGATGCTGGACATTGTGAATGTTACATTATTACGTGTTTGGATTGTGTTTCCTCCCTGTTGGATGTGTTTTGTTTCCTCATTTGTCTGTTGCTATATTTTGTTCTGTTTTGTTTTAACAGACAGTTGTAAATCCAGTTGATCCTCTGAAATTACACGATTCAGGAAAGTCAGTTCTAGAGCAGTCTTTACTTTCGGGCAATTTAGCCCTACTTCTAGGGTGTCACTGCTGTATCAAGGGGTTGCCAAGGTATTCAAAAGCGATGTACTCCAGCTGAGTGAGGGTTAGCTGTCTCCCGGCCCATCCCTGTGTGGGATATAAGGACCACTCCCTTTTCAGCTTCCCAGCTGTTGCTTTTCTTATGGCTCCACAGAATCCCACACCACCCACGTGGGCAGATTGGCATTCAGCACAGGCTCAAAGAGTCCCTGAGGTATGTTCCTGGAGCTGGTTCTCTGCGTACCTCCCAACAATTCTGTACTGTATCCTGCAAATTTTGGCAACTTTTGTCTTCCCACCAGTCACGGTGTCCTCAGCTCAGTAAAGTTACTGACACGTGACCACCCTCTCTGCTCTAAGGAGCATCTTGCTGGTTTCTTTCTCTCAGGGAGCATCATACCACACTGTTGCTGAATATCTGAAAGCAGTTACTTCATAATTCTGTCCAATTTTTTATAGTAGAGGGGTAAATCTAACTCCAGACTGTCCACCAATTGATAAAAATAGAATTTCCCCAGAGCTTTTAATATTCAGTGAAAATCACTGTGTATTGGCTCCCTGTGGTTTAAAGCAACAGAACATTACTACCTCCTGGTTCTGGAAGCCAGAGTCTTACATGAAGGAATTGGCAAGTCTGTATTCCCAGCAGAGGCTTCAAGAGGGATTCCATTATTTGCTCCTTTGAGCTTCTGGGACATACTGGCCTTCCTTGACTTGTACCTACATCATATGGGGAAAGTTCTGAAAATAAGAACTTCCCACTTAGATTCAAGTCTAATGTCCTAATTTACAAATATATGAATAGAATCCCAAAAATATGAAGAAGACATTCTCATTTGGAAAGCAGATGAAATGCACAGATTCCCAGACCACGCCGTGAGAAACTGATTCAGTAACTTTGGACTAAGAAGAGGGCATCTGAATTTTCCAAAATCCAGAAAAGATAGTGATGTAAGCAGCCAGTGAACCGCTCTGAGAAACAGCATTCAAAGAACTCTCACCTGGTCAGCAAAGAAGGTAATCAACCAAGTCCACAAATCAAAGGAACATGATACAACTTCCAAGCAAAGAGCTTATTAAACCTGCAAGTTTAGTACCAATTCATCTAGATTTTGCTACATTTTTTCGACTCCAAGAGCAGGAAGTGATACAATATTCTCTATAAGACTTAATTCTAGCCTCCCTGGTGACATTATCACTAGCGTCTTTGCTTGACTTCCTATTGAGATGGACCCCACCTTCTCTAAAGCAAGCTGATCAATGAGAAGTCATTGGCCCGTGTTTGAGGGTCTTTTGTACCTGTAAACTCACCAATAAATGAGGAAACTCTAGATACAAGCTCATGAGCACTTTCTTAGTGAAAAATGCCATATTTAGGCTGATGAAGTTCTCTGGAATATCAACACACTCCTAGATTCCTTACTGATGACAACTGCAAAGTTGTCCCCCAACACTTAATCTGGTCAGGGTCTTGACAGAGCATATGGTCAGATATTCTAATTAAAGAGAGGAAAATTATTAATGTGGGAGTTAGCCTTTGGGAGGTCTTTAAGGATCATTGTGTTGCAGCTGTGAAAATCAACTCTAGAGAGACATACGAAATTTAAGGACTTACTAGACTCATGGTCAAGTAACAGAGGCAGGGCAAAACACCTAGGGAGCCACATAAGAAGAACTACAGGGAGTGAGCCCAACCAAGCAGGTGGGAAACTGAGAGAGTATGGACCCATGCATAAGGGTATTTAATGGGGGGGCAGGGTGAAGCACACAAGCAAAAGGCTTGAAGGGATTTTACTCGTGTGTTTGAGAGTCACTAGGTCACAGCCAGAGGAAGACCAGAAGGGAAGGCTGTGACACTGACCAGCTTTGTCCCATTGGTGCACCTGGTCTCCTGGGCCCAGTGCTTACAGCTTGCTTGTGGTGATGTTGAGGTACCAGGAAAATAGAAGATTTTAAAATCTGCAGCACAAGAGAAGACAAATAAAATGTATAATTTTCTTAATTTAATTACTTGTCCTGGATTTTTTTTTTTAAGTATTTCATAGATAAATAGAAAACAAGGGTTGTGGGGGAGAAAACCTAGTCTGCAGTGATGTTTAAAATGGTTAAAGTATAATATCTATGTGAAAGTTTAAATGACTGACATTTTGAGCCAAGGAGCAGCTGAAAAATGATTTTTGCTTGTTTGTTCTCAGATCCAAAACCATCAGTCAATTCAGTCATTCTAAATAAATTTTAAAAAGCCAAAGTTGTTGTATTAGTCTATTCTCACAATGCTATGAAGAAATATTCCAGACTAGGTAATTTATAAAAAAAGAGGTTTAATTGACTCACAGTTCTGCATGGCTGGGGAGGTCTCAGGAAACTTACAATCATAGCAGATGGTGCCTCTTCACAAGGTGGCAAGAGAGAGAATGAATATAACCAGAGGAAACGCCGGATGCTTATACAACCATCAAATCTTGTGAGAATTCACTCACTATCACCAGAACAGCATTGGGGAAACCACCCTCCATGATTCAATTACCTCCTCCTCGTCCCACCCTTGACACGTGGGGATTATGGGGATTACAAATCAAGATGAGATGTGAGTAGGGATACAAAGCCTAATCATATCACTGGTTAAAGGAAAAAAAAACCCTAGTGAATACTAAAGTTTTTATTTGAACAGGTAAAATATAAAACACACACACACACACACACACACACAAAACTAATATTAAAAGGTGAATTGCAGAGTGACATAAGAAATCTTTCTTTTATCCATTGAAGAAAATTAAAAATTTACAAAAAGTTTGATTTGAACTCTTGTCATTTACATTTGAATCTGAAGAATGTAATGTGGACTAAGCGATATTCATCACAGTATATAGCATATGGAGGGGTCTTAAATATTTTAACAACTCTATTGGGATAGACAAACTTTTCTAAAATAGACTTTCAGCTTTTAATAAAACTGTATTATTATTATTATTACAGAATAAATGATGTAAAGAATCCATGAATATTAAAATAAGTTGCTGAGTGAAATTTAATATTTCTGATGAATTCTCTAAACTCCTAACCTGACAAAATTAATAGCAATAAATATACCAATTCACTTATGTATCTATATACTGCATTTCATTTACATGTAAGACTTAAGCCAATTTAAATAAAAATATATTGATTTGTCCAAAGTAAACAATAACACATGAAAACTTTTATCAAAAATGTCATATAGTTTACAGACATCTCAATATCATTTACAGGATACTCAATTTCTCTTAAATCCTCTGTTCTGTTCCACCCCATGCAGTTACTTTTATTATTCATTGTGTCCATTTATGTCACTCCAGTAGGCCACCACAAATGTATCACAGGCAATACTGAACAGAAATATTAATCTGAGATGAATATTTCACCCTTTCGCTATAAAGATTTCTTTTTGTCAAGTCAAGTGTCTCCGTAGAAAGTCCGGAGTGAAAAATGGTAAGTGTAAATGGAATGCAAAATAGAAAATACTTTTAGCTATTTTTAAATGACTGGATGTGAGAATAATAACATCAAGTTGGAAGCAGGGGGTAGGCAGCATGGGTGGTGTGCGTGGGAATGGCACAGAAGAGTAAGCCCAAAAGAGCCGCTGCAGAAGCAGCTACAAACTGCAGTTCTCAGCAGTCATGATTTTCAGGAGCAGATCAGCCCAACCTGTGGATCTCATGGGACACCGGTGCCTGAGCTTTTCACTGATGGTGTGTCCCCCTCAATTCCTGAGGACCATTACAAAAGCCTGAGAAGAGGGTCTGGAGACTTCATATGAATAAAAAATACAACCAATTCTCAAAAAATCAGAAATCTATAGTAAATAGAATTCCAAATCAATGCTAGATAATATTTAGACTTTTACATGATATAAATGGCTTGTCAAGATTTTTCAACACCTCAAGATTGTCTTTGTATAAACTGCTTACTCTTTTGACAAAGTGTATCAGAGCCATCAGTGCAGATTTACTATTGGATATATGACATAAAGAAGGAGTTTTCTTCTACCTAGGATGCAGAAACCTGGAAAGTATTCTTGCCATCCTAGCTAAGAGATAAAGTTAGATAACTTCAAAATGTAACTCTTTTCTTAACTCATCAGAGAGCTAGGTTCACAGAGCAAGTAAGTAGCCTAAAATTGAGTGAATCACATGGCTCTCCAAGGACAGATGAGATGGAGCACTGACTCACCTGTAGCAGAGCACAGGAAGAAGTGATGCTGGAAACCACAGTAGCAGACAGGAAAAAGTCAGCAAAAAATTGTAAAAGTTTCTAACCTTCGTGTGTGGGCAGACATCAGAGCACAGAGCCTCTAGAAGCCATAGACACAAGAAGAGGTAACACTGGCTCAAACACTTTTCTTTACATATTTCCACTAGGTGCTCACAGAAAGGCTTCAGGCAGGATTTTTTACCAAAGAAGACCCTCTGCAGCGGTACAGCCTTGAGGAGGAATTGGTTTACTGTTGCAAAAAAAAAGGCAAAAAGTAGCTCCTGGATGTTTCTTTCCTATGGAAAAAAAAAGCTTTATCCCATTAGTAGAGGAAAAAACAAGTCATAGCCAATATATTTATGGTGACCCATTGCATCTGGGGAAAGAACAAAAGAAAAAAGTCCTCTGTTCTGGGAAAAGTGAAGAAAACCTCCTGGGTCCAATATCCTAAACCAATGCAATAGATGTCTTCTATCATTGGAGGAGAAAAAGAAAACTTCTTTCATGAAAGACCTTCTGCAGTCACTGAGAAAGACCTCCAAGACATGGTGCCTACCTAAGGCTGAGGCTAATCTAGGGCAACGGAGGGATGCCCCGCTCCTATCTCTATCACCAGGCTAGCAAGCACTGAGAAACAAATGACACAGTCTATCACTGAAACATGGACAAGAGCATGGAGAGAGACGTTCATATCTTTCAAAACGAAATATTTAAACCCTAACCCCAGTACATTTGAATGTGACCTCACTCAGAAATAGGATCTTTGGAGATGTGATCAACTTGAGGTTACTGCATTCAAGTGAGCTCTAATCCAATGACAGATGTCTGTCTAAGATGAGGAAAATTTGGATGCAGACACAGAGTGGAGCATATCTTGTGAGGACACAGAGATGTGGAAGACAGCCACATGAAGTTGGAGACAGAGACTGGAATGATGCTGCCACAGGCCAAGGAAAGCCTGGGGCTATAAGAAGCTAGAAGAGGCATGGAGGGGTCTTCCCTGGAGATATGGAAGAAATATGGCTGTGCTGACACCTTGACTTCAAACATCTAGTGTCCAGAACTGGGAGAGAATACATTTCTGTTGTTATTGGCCACCGGTTTGCGGTAATTTGTTACACCAGCCATGGAAAACTAATAATACCCTTTCCCCTCCCACATATAAGTGTGGAGAGAAATAACATGGGGAGAAGTGCCAGATATAGTATACACCTAAAGTAAAATTTTAAAAAATAATAATTAATTAATTAATTAAAAAAAAAGACATAAGTACAAAGGAAAGACTGAAAGCTGATGATGGGGAAGAAACACTAAGAAAAGCCCTTCAGCATACCAACCACCACCATAAGCACAGGGTAACACTAGAGGAAATTGAAACTGGTGGTGCAATGACTGTAACCAGAACCAAAACAAAACCTAAATCCAGCTCAGCTACTGGCTAGATTGACTCCATAGCCCATACTAAAAGCCTTTTAGGCGAAAATGGTGGAACATTTACAAGCATCGATATCATTTACCTCAGTTTTTAGTGGTCTACAAATGATGTTCAGCATTTAATCAAAAATTATAAGACATACACGCAAACTTTAACATATCATCTTCGAACTGCTGAAAATCAGAAATAAATCTTAAAGGATACCAGAAAACAGGACTCATAACCTACAGAAGAACAACATTAAAAATTATAGAAGATTTCTTATTGGAAACTATGCATGGTAGAATATAATAAGTATTTTTTGCCATATTATCCTCATTTCAATTATTTCTCATTGTTGCTCTTGCTCTCAGATTGTCTCCCAAATATCCGTAAATTTCTTAATGCCATGAACATTGAGAAGTTTCCTCTCTTGGCACTTTCACATAAAATGTGTATGCCATTTCAACTTCTAAGATTCAAGACACCTAAAGAACAGACTGTTTCATTCTGCCTCACATTCTCCACTAAAGAACAGCCTGTTTCATTCTGCCTCACATTCTCCACCTGTATATTCTCCACAGGCATGAACACAGTGCTTTTCACATAGTAGGTGTCAGTAAATGTATCTGGAGTTTAATTGAAATTGTTCTTGTCTTATATTGATTACCTTTATTTCATTCCAGTATTTTTCCTTCCTTATTCAATCTTTTCACAGTATTTAATCATATTCCATGTATGTTCATTTTCATGAACATAGTGAAGTAATCTAAGAAGTTCTGCAACATGTTCTTTTAATCAGAAAATATTCTATAATTTTTTAATCACTCAAACCTGCTTAAAGTAACCTTTTTACTAGCAAAAAAATAAGTTGCACATTTCAATATATTTTATTCAATATATTTTAGTGTGTTGCATGAAGAGTTTGTGATTAAGTATACAAGAAAAAAAACCTAAGTAACCCTTTCAGAAAATCTTACCTAAAGCTTCTGCGTTTTGGCACCCTCTTAAGTCCCTGTATGAGAAGAGTAGTTGTTGATAACTCACAGAATGTTTTTTGATTTGATTTTATTAAGGTTATGAGATTACTTTAGCTTAAGCAAAAAGTGTTATTGTAAATGATGAACAAGCACACTTTGACAACTAATTCATTAATTTATCAAATATTTATAAAATACCACATTTTCACATGCCAGGCACACAACAAGGCATCTGAATACATCAGTAAGTAAAACAAACAAACACCATGTTCTCAGGAAGCTTACATTCTAGCAGAAAGAGAGTAGAAAATAAGTAGGTAAATTATATAATGTGTTGGAAAATGAGAGATACTCTAGGGGAAGAAAGTAAAACAAGAGAAAGCAGGTTAGAGGAGGAAGGTCACATAGCAGAATGAAAATGGAAAAATAGAGAAGTATGTATTGGAGAAAAATGACCAACAGATTAAATTAAATAATCCACCTTTAAAAATCTGTTAAAATGTGACGACTTTATCTCTTTGATCTTTTACAATGATTATTAACTGTGTTCAGAATTTATGGGTTTTTTACACTTCAATTTTTATATTCAGCTGAAATCTACAACCATATATTTGCCAATATGCAAAATTCTAGTATGCAGCAATGCATTTATGAATATCTTCACAACAGTGACAAGAATTTCAACCCTAGGACGTATGGAGTTTTATTGTCTACTCCTGCAGATAACTAGAAAGGGGGAAACTGAGGATTGAGTGCAGAAATGGAGCATGAAGCAGATGGCACAACAGCGGTCAAGGTTTTTACAGTAAAGATTTAGGAGAAGGAAATGAGGTTAAGAAGTCAGATGACGAGACCTCTTGCTCTCTTGAGAAGGAGAATGTATTAGTCCATTCTCACACTGCTACAAAGAAATACCTGAGACTACGTAATGTATAAAAATGGAGATTTAATTGGCTCATGGTTCTACAGGTTACACAGGAAGCAAGATGGCTTCTGGGGCCTCAGGAAACATTCAATCATGACAGAAAAGCAAAGGGGAAACAGGCAAATGTTACATAGCTGGAGCACAGAGAACACAGAGCTGGGGAAGTGCTACACCTTTCAAACAACCAGATCCCATGGTAACTCACTCACTATCATGAGAACAGTATCAAAGGGGAAATCTGTTCACTCAATCCAATCACCTCCCACCAGGCACCACCTCCAACATTAGGGATTACAATTTGACTGAAATCTAGGCGGCAACACACACCTAAACCATTTCATTCTACCCTTGGCCTCTCCCAAATCTCAAGTTTTTCTAACATTGCAAATACAATCATGCCTTCCCAACAGTCCCCCAAAGTCTGAACTTACCCCAGCATTAACTGAAAAGTCCAAAGCCCAACGTCTCATCTGAGAAAAAGCAGTATCTTCCGTCTCTGAGCCTGTAAGTCAAAAACAAGTTAGTTACTTTTAAAACACAATAGGAACATAGGTATATAGGTATTGGTTAAATACTTCCTTTCCAAAATGGATAAATCAGCCAAAAGAAAGGGGCCACAGGCCCCATGCAAGTCTGAAACCCAGCCCGACAGCCATTAAATCTTAAAGCTCCAAAATAATCTCCCATGATTCCATGTCTCACATCCAGACCACACTGATGCAAGGGGTGGGCTTCCAATGCCTTGGGCAGCTCTGCATTCAGGCTAGGGGAAACAGGCAATAAACAAAATAAATAAGTAAAACATATAGAAAATCATATAATAGATATGTTTTGGAGAAGAATGAAGCAGGTATGTTGGATAGCAGAGGTGGGGTTTTGATTCTGAATAAGGTAGTCATGAAAGGCAGCTCTGAGCCAAAACTCAGCTCAGTTCTCATGGGAGGGCCTGAAGGTTCTAGGGAGGGGACAGGGCAGTGTCCTGAGGCCCATGTGTGGTAGGATGTCTGGGCACCTTAGAAAGGCCCCTTTCCTTGAAGTAAAATGAATGAGGGGACAGTGGTAGGAGGAAGGGCCACAGAGCCTTCAGTGTGGGAGCCCTGGGGAGCCTGGAGGCACTGTAAGAAATTTGGATGGCAATATTATCTGGTTCTGTGTTCCCACCAAAATCTCATCTTGAATTGTAATCTGAATTGTAATCCCCACGTATTGGGGAGGGACCTCATGAGAGGTGATTAGATCATGGTGGCAGTTCCCCATGCTGTTCTCATGATAGTGAGTGAATTTTCATGAGATCTGATGGTTTTATAAGGGGCTTTCCCCACTTTGCTCTAACACATCTCTCTTCTGCTTCCCTGTGAGGAAGGACACCTTTGCTTCCCCTTCTGCCGTGACTGTAAATTTCCTGAGGCCTCCCAAGCCATGCTGAACCATGAGTTAATTAAACCTCTTTCCTTTATAAATTACCTGGTCTCAGGAAATTTTTTATCACAGCATGAATACGGACTAACATAGATGGTCTCTAAGACAGTGGGTCTCATGGGGTGGCCCGAAGTTCCAGAAAGACACTCAGGTTGTTGGACTGGGGGGAACAAAGGAAAGAAGCAGGGTACTGAAGGAGGTGGCCACTGTATTTCAGGCAAAATACACTGGTGGCTCAGCCTGCAGTGGTGCCATGAATGGCAGTGAAGTTCTGAAGCTTCTCTGAAGATAAAGCAGATGGAGCTATGGTTAGCAGGGGAAGGTAACATTCGTAACTGTCATAGCTGTCTTGAAGAATTCCTATCACAGCAGATGACCAGAGGTGGTGGGCAGAAAGAGCTAGCAACCAAGCTGTTTCTGACCATAGCCACAAGGTATTTTGCTGATATGGACGCTCATTCTCCAGTTCTGCAGAGGTGAATGACCTGCAGGTCTATGCTCCATGACATTACCTATGCATCCTATGCATATGAAAACATACACTCACTAAAACTTTAATTAACATATTTTATATAGTTTACAAAGCATTAACGTTTTCTCATAGTAGAGAGACCTGGGCACATGGAATCAGTCAATAAGGCAACACCTGACCGTGACCGTGCAGGCTGGAGCGCAGCTGTGGCACCCAGCCTGAGTCTGCAACAGAATTCTCTGCAACGCAGCTCTCACTGAAGCAATCCACCCTGAAAGCAGTGTGGGATTTGCATTACTGCATCCTTAGTCAAGCAGACATCATTTTGTTTCCAATTCTGGGCTTCAGTTTCAGTTAAATGTGTAAAGACGGAAGGGGCTCCAGAGTGGGAATCCTTTCCAAATTGCTGCTTCTCAGGGGTCTCCATCCAGAGAGACAATTAAAAACAGAAACTCATCCTGGGCAACATGGCAAGACTCCATCTCTATAATGAAAAATTTAAAAATTAATCGGGCATAGTCTCAGCTACTCAGGAGGCTGAGGTGGGAGGAAAACTTGAGCCTGGGAGTTCGAGGCTACAGTGAAACATGATTGTGCCTCTGCATTCCAGTCTGCAGGATATGGCGAGATCCATCTCAAAAGAAAATTAAAAATTAAGAAATTAAAATTTATTTAAACTGCAGCAAACATGTTGTAGGTTAAATACTTAGAACAATGTTTGTAGAGAAAGGTGAACATATGTCCAAAAGAAATATTACCTTTCTTGGTGAAATTTAATAATTTCTGGGGTATGGTGGAGGAAGGGATAAAAATATCAAAATCAGAATATTCCTCTCGGTTAATTTCAGGGTCAGTTCACCCAGATGCAGAAAGTCAAGCTTGATAACAGGCAGGAAAAAACATGCTTCTAAGAACCTTCCACATAGGGTGACAGAAGGTGGCGCAGAGCCTGCGGCCCAGAGCCTGCATCCAGAGACCAATCTGAACCAGGCAGGAATCAGTGTCACTGTGCTCTCTGTGGAGCAATAAATACACTCTGTTCTAGGTGGGCTCCTTTTCAAGGAAGCTAATATATAAATCTGAATTTCAAACACGTCAAATAATTTCTTTGTGTTTTAAAATCTCCTCCTTTTTTGAAGGATTAATAGCAGTCTTGAGTTTAAACAGCTCTACACAGTGTAAGCAACGCCAGACAATTCCTGTATTTTACCAATGTTTGTTTCCCCATCACCGGCCTGCACACAGTCAGCACTCAGTCAAGTTTTATAAATAAATGTTTGAGTGAAAGAAAACAATGTTCCTGCTCAGACTCTTGGGTGTGAGGAGCAGAATTCCATCTGAACTGGACTAAGCAAGCAAAAGAAGGTTCTGCCTGGCCAGGACTCAGACATCTCAAGCAGGGTCTAGCTGTGTGAACTCAGCCCAGTGGGTTCAGCAACTAACTCCCACCATTCAGAGGCCACATGGCATGTCTATCCCATCCTTTCCCGCTTCTGATGGGCTCTCCCTCTTCACTGTGGGGGCAGATATAATCAGCGCCTACCCAGGTCCCTCCCCTGATCCTGGATGCCACCTGCATCTTGGCAGGCAGTTTCCACACTCTCCCCCTGTCCTATGCCTCTCTGCCTGAGAGCTTTTCCTGGCCAAGGAGGCCTGCCGGCTCATGCAGGGGGACAGGGGTGATGACGCACCCGCGGGAGCACTTCCTCACCTCCCCAGCCAGTGGAAGACAGGCATTGCTTGATAATCGCCTCAACTCCTGCTCTGCATGACATAGTCATTCAGGGATGTCTTACACAGTCTCATCAGGTATCCCAGGGGATACCTACAGTTATTGGTGTCTTCAAAAGAAGTGTCTTATCAGACTTGATCTTCAATTCCTTATGTTGAGATGTTGTTACCATCATTGCCAGTGTTGAAAGAGGGAAACTTGAAGCCTTGAGGCACCAGAACAGAGGTAAAGTCCCACCCTGCTCAGTTTCCTTCCGAGGCCCACAGTCCAGCCAAACACACAGCTGGGGTGGGAGGTCACATGTATCCACTTTCACTTCACTGATGGGAAGTTTCCATCAAACACCTGGGGTTCTTCCTTGTACTCTGGATATTGTGCCAGCGAGAGTCACCTTAGCTCCCAAAGTCATGGTGTTTCACATGCCAAAGACACTTGAAAGTGCACGAGTTAAATGAGGACAAGATAAAACGTCATTTCGAAGTCTCACACACCAATAAAGGAAGTGCAATGGTCAAACAGGCTCATTAGAAATGTGAGTAGTGGTGTCTAAGAAAAAATAGCTAATATTTACATTTCTGAAGCAATTAGATGATACATGTGCATCCATTATACAAGAGTGTAAACCAATTTTATATGTGTGCAAAATCCTTAATATTGGAAGAAATCAATAAGAGATTCGTTTCACTTTGCTACTGGAAAAAACTTTAACCACAATTTTATCATTTCTGCCAAAAATTCTAAGTTCAGTATGTGTTGAAAGCACAGGAAAAGGTGTAGCAAAGCATTGTAGGGAGTGGAGGGAAAACCTGAATTACCTTCAGTGAACCAAGAGGATTTGAAATGGAAAAGACAGTGAAGCAAATAATTACCTAGAGATAGATTTTAAATATGCAATTGCTTATAAGGGTGCAAGCATTTCAGAAAAGTCCAAGATTTGTTAAAAGAGAAAGTAATAAGAAGTCTATATAAAATGGACACAATCATGCAGTGCATAATGACATCTTGGTCAATAACAGACCACATGAGAATATAATGCTGTGGCCAGGTGGAGTGGCTCACGCCTGTAATCCCAGCACTTTGAGAGGCTGAGGTGGGTAGATCATGAGGTCAAGAGTTCGAGACCAGCCTAACCAACATGATGAAACCCCGACTCTACTAAAAATACAAAACTTAGCTGAGTGTGGTGGCAGGCACCTGTAATCTCAGTTATTCAAGAGGCTGAGGCAGGAGAATTACTTGAACCTGGTGGGCAGAGGTTGCAATGAGCCAAGATTGCACCACTGCAGTCCAGCCTGAGCATAAGAGTGAGACTGTCTCAAAAAAAAAAAATAATAATATAATGCTATATTTCTACTTGACCTTTTCTATGTTGAGATATATTTAGACACACAAGTACTTATCACTGCATTACAATTGCCTACAGCATTCAGTACAGTCACATACTACACAGATTTATAGCCTAGGAGCCACAGGCTAGCTGAGGGGTAGGATCTACCATCTAGGTGTGTATAAGTACATGCTATGATGTTCACACACCCGCAAAATCGCCTAATGACACATTTCTTAGAATGAATCCCTATCTTTAATGGCTGGATTCAGAGATAATTTTCTTAAGTAAAAATGAAGCATCTGAAGTCATGTAAAAAGTCACATCCAACATTTAATTTTGAGGAAGGATGGGCTAGATTGGAGTCTCAGAGCATGCCTGTAATGGTTAATTTTGTATGTCCACTTCAGTGGGCCACAGTATGCCCAGATAGATCCTTGGCTTAACCTTTCCAGGTGTGTCTGGGAGGGTTCCCCAGCAGAGACTGGCATTGAGTTGGTGGACAGAGGAAAGCACATGGCCTCCAACTGTGGGTGGGCCTTTAGCAATGCACCACTGGCCTGAGCAGGGCAACATGGCAGTGAAAGGGCAAGACCTTTCCGCCTGGCAGCTTGAGCTGGGACATCTGTTCTTTCCGGCGCTCAGTGCTCCTGGATCTCAGGCCCACAGACTCTGCCTAGAATCTACGCCATGGGCTCTCTGGCTCCCAGGCCTTTGAACTACACCCCTGGCTTTCCTGGGTCTCCAGCTTACATGTGACAGATCCTGGGACTTCTCAGTGTCCATACTTGTGTGATCCAATTCCTTGTAATAAATCTCTTTCTAAATCGATATAAATACAGATACAGATACCTCTGGAGACATACATGGAAACATTTCTCATTGGCTCTCCTGCTCTGGAGAATCCTAACCAATACAACACCCCGCCCTAAATGTGCCTGCCCCACCCTGTGGGTGTAACTGGAGCTGGGGTTAGAGTGACATTCCTGTGGTTAAGGCTTGGTTTCCCCATTCTTTCCTCCACTCAGTCATCCAGCAGACACGTGGATTCCTCACCATAACAAAACGCAGACTGAGTGACTTAGAAATTTGTGCCCTTATAGTACTAGAGGCCAGGAGGACAAAATTAAGGTGCAGGTGGGGCCACACTCCTGCTGAGGGTGCTGGGAAGGGGTCAGGCTCCTAGCTTCGGGCAGCTCTGGTGTGGCAGCATCACTCCCACAGTCACGTGGCATCTGTGTCCTTTATATAAGGACACCAGTCACACTGGATTAGGGTCACCCTAATGAGTTCATCTTAACCTATCATCTACAAAAATCCTATTTCACAAAAAGAGGTCATCTTCTAAGGTACTGGAAGTAAAGACTTCATCTTTTGAGGGGACACAATTCAAACCATAACAGTCACCGATGCATCAAGTATTGTGACGATACTGAAGGTACAGATAGGGCTGCTGTGGCCTCTTCCTCAAGTGGTTCCCCTCCTGTCCATCCAGGAGTCAGGGACACAGACATTATATATATATATGTGACATAGATCACAAATATATATGCCATCTGTGATTCTGCACACACAGGAGAAAGTCCATGGTGGCTCTGGGAGGATAAAGGAGTTTCCCAGAGGATGTGGACATCTGAGCTGGACCTTAAAGACAAAGCTTATTTAATGTAGCAAGAAATAAGAGAGAAGGGAAGGGTGTTGTAGGCTAAATAACCCTCCCCTGTAAGGTCAATGACAGAACCTGTGGTTGTCTGTATGGCCAGGATGCTGGGGGCTGTGACAAAAAGATTGAGACAGGATGCACAGGGGAACTAAAAGGAAATGATGAACCATTTTACCAAAAGCGGGTCAGTCCAGTGCTGCAGACCGAGGCCAATGGCAGCACCCAGGGTTGGAAGTGAGGAAGAGGAATGTGAATGACACCAAACACTCCTTAGGGGAAGTTTGCTAGTGAGAAGGAAGCAATGAGGGGAAGAAGGTGCTTCAGGATGCTTTAGGCTCCAGGAAGTGGATGCCCCCAACTCAACAGAGATTAAGGGATGAGAAAACATCTTCTTGCATAGTGAGAAGACCAGCGGTAGGTGACTTGGGGAGGACATGGCAAGGGTCTTGTCTCAGTCTATGGACTAGTCTGCTCATGCCCATCTGGGCATGGCTACATCAGCTTTTAGACGTCCTTCCTCATAGTTGCCTGATAGTGGTGAGAAGCCACGAGGGCAGCCTCCCCATCATCTGGAGGACTCCCTGTCATCTGAGAGCACCCCACTCCCAGCTGTACAATGAAAGCCTTCCCCTTGGTCTGATTTAGCCAATTTAGTTCCTATTCTCATTCCTAGACCAATAAGAGGTGCTGGGGAATACCTATGCCCAGCTTAAACATGCAATCCTGACCAAATGCTGGGACAGATGAGGTCAACACAGCCAGCTTAGTTCATTAAAATAACTAAGGAAACTTGTAAAAATTACTAGTATTGGCCGGGTGCAGTGGCTTATGCCTGTAATCCCAGGACTCTGGGAGGCTGAAGTGAGTGGATCACCTGAAGTCAGGAGTTCGAGACCAGCCTGGCCAACATTAAAAATACAAAAAAAATTAGCCAGTTATGCTGGCACACACCTGTGGTCCCAGCTGCTTGGGAGGCTGAGGCAGAAGACTTGCTTGAACCTGAGAGACAGAGGTTGCAGTGAGCCGAGATGGCACCACTGCACTCCAGCCTGGGCAACAGAGTAACACTTCATCTAAACGAACAAAAAAAAAAGCTACAAGTATCTAGATTCCACCAAACTCTTGATTTAATTGGTCTGAGTTGAGACCCAGGTATCCATACTTTTTTTAGAAATTTCTACCAGGTCAATCTAATGTGCAGATAAAATAGAGAACCACTGACTAGGGCTCATGTGAGCTCTACTCTTAAAGCTAGAGAGTAAGTCAGGTCTGCTGTGTCGTGAGGCTATGATAGAGGAGAGGTGGGGATTTGCTGAAATAAATAAATAAATATAAAATAACTTAACAACACAGATTCCCTTAGGCAGGCAGAAGTGAGTAACGCATGCTGGGTAGGCAGCCAGTACTCTAGGAGGATAAAGCCAGGGAGGCTTGAGGTTTTCCTTCCTCCAGGTTTGTAAGATGAAAACTTGGGCATCCCTGTAACTTGGTAACTTAAGGGAAAAGACCTTGAGGAGACGAAAGGATTGAAGATAAAGGATAGAATACAATCAGTGGGGCAAGGAAGACGCGGAATTCACATCCATGTAAATGGGCTTAGCAGCCTGACTAATGTGCTTTTGAATCCCTTGCAAATAAGGAATAGACTCTGAGATGGGGGGGAGCTGCTGCTTAGCAACAGGAAGGCATCAGGCAGTGTGTTTGTTCAGTGGTGGGCCTTTGAAAGCAGATCTGCGAGGGTTTCTCTAACAGTGAGGGTTGTCATTCCTCCCCTCTGCGGTTGGTGTGTTTCCATTGGATGGTTCTTCCTAGCTGCGCACAGTCCTGCATCATCAGAACGTGGGAAAGCTATTCAGGGCAGCCTGCCTCTCGCTATTCCTGGTAAGAAAGATGCAAGCACTAATCTACAACTAGCAGTACAATCTGGGAAAATGAACTAAAGTTCTCTGGTTCAACTTTGCAAGAAGAAAATCCAGGTTCAATGGCGTGTCTGTACCAAATCAAATAGTTCTTGAGGTTGTACCCATGAACATACCTTTGAATAATATATATTTTGAATAAATCAGATGCAAGAGATTTATACACATTTGAATATATAATGTATTTATTTAAATATAATAATGAGAAGGCTGCACTGAGAGCCACAGCTAAGCAAACTTTGATGATAATGTACTAATTTTGGGTCAGGTCTGTACAACAATAATAAATGGAGACTGAATATTTTACAGCTTACTCCTGAAAAATAATTTCTCTTCCTTAGAGTTTAGTTTTACATTTATAAGTGGACCCAAGAGCCAAGATTATGAGACCAAATCCAAGTTAAGATAGTATTTCTTCAGGATATGAAAGATAAAGTCGTACTTGAAAATAAGTTTAACTTATTCTCTAACTCTAAGTTCAAATTGAGTTTATAAAAATATCTCACAGAAAAGATTATGGTGTTTGATTAAAGCTACTGTTATTTCACTCCTGATAATTTTATGTTTTTTATTACAATTTCGAATGAGTATATATTTATATATTGTATTCCTAATTCTCTTAAAAAATACATATTGGATATGTTTGACTTGATAAATTATCCTTTGAGATAAAACATTAAATGCTCAGAAATATTTTTAGATTCTATGCAATGTTAAACATCAACTAAAACTTTTTGATGTTATTATGCTTCCATTCTGCTGTTAATGCTTTATCCTTGAATATTTTCTTTTTCTTTTTTTTATCTACTTAAAGACCAATATGGTAGTATTTTTTTTTTAATTGTACTTTAGGTTCTGGAGTACATGTACAGATCATGCAGAGTTGTTGGATAGGTACATACATGGCAAGGTGGTTTGCTGCCTCCATCCCCCCATCATCTATATTTGGCATTTCTCCCCATGTTATCCCTCCCCATCCCCCACTGTCCCTCCCCTAGCCCCCTGCAACTGACCCCACTGTGTGATGCTCCCCTCCCTGTCTCCACGTGTTCTCATTGTTCAACACCCACCTATGAGTGAGAACATGCAGTGTTTGATTTTCTGTTCTTGTGTCAGTTTGCTGAGAATGATGGTTACCAGATTCATCCATGTCCCTACAAAGGACATGAACTCATTGTTTTTTATGACTGCGTACGTAGTGTTCCATGGTGCATATGTGCCACATTTTGTTTGTCCAGTCTATCATTGATAGGCATTTGGGTTGGTTCCAGGTCTTTGCTATTGTAACAGTGCCGTAATGAATATACGTGTTCATGTGTCTTTATAATAGAATGATTTATAATCCTTTGGGAGTATACCCAGTAATGGGATTGCTGGGTCAAATGGAATTCCTATTTCTAGATACTTGAGGAATTGTCACACTGTCTTCCACAATGGTTGAACTAATTTATACTTCCACCAACAGTGTAAAAGTGTTCCAATTTCTCCACATCATTTCCAGCATCTGTTGTCTCCAGATTTTTTTAATGCTCATCATTCTAACAGGCATGAGATGATATCTCAATGTCATTTTGATTTGCATTTCTTTAATGACTAGTGATGATGAGCATTGTTTCACATGTTTGTTGCCCTCATATATGACTTCTTTTGAAAAGTGTCTGTTCATATCCTTTGCCTACTTTTGAATGGGGTCGTTTGTTTTTTTCTTGTAAATCTGTTTTAGTTCTTTGTAGATTCTGGATATTAGCCCTTTGTCAGATGGGTAGATTGCAAAATTTTTTTCCCATTATGTCGGTTGCCAGTTTGCTCTAATGATTGTTTCTTTTGCTGTACAGAAGCTCTGGAGTTTAATTAGATCCCATTTGTCTATTTTGGCTTTTGTTGCCAATGCTTTTGGTATTTTGGTCATGAAGTTCTTGCCTACACGTGTGTCCTAAATGGTTTTGCGTAGGTTTTCTTCTAGGGTTTTTATGGTGTTAGGTCTTATGTTTAAGTCTTTAATCCATCTGGAGTTAATTTTAGTGTAAGGTGTCAGGAAGGGGTCCAGTTTCTGCTTTCTTCACATTGCTAGCCAGTTTTCCCAACACCATTTATTAAACAGGGAATTATTTCCCCATTGCTTGTTTTTGTCAGGTTTGTCAAAGATCAGACAGTTGTAGATGTGTGGCATTGCCTCCAAGGCCTCTATTTTGTTCCGTTGGTCTATATCTCTGTTTTGATACCAGTACCATGCTGTTTTGATTACTGTAGCCTTCTAGCATAGTTTGAAGTCAGGCAGCATGATGCCTCCAGCTTTGTTCTTTTTGCTTAGGATTATCTTGGCTATGCGGGCTCTCTTTTGGTTCCATATGAAGTTTAAAGTGGCTTTTTCCAGTTCTGTGAAGAAGGTCAATGGTAGCTTGATGGGGATAGCATTGAATCTATAAATTACTTTGAGAAGTATGGCCATTTTCATGATATTGATTCTTCCTATCCATAAGCATGGAATGTTTTCCCATCTGTTTGTGTCCTCTCTTATTTCCTTGAGCAGTGGTTTGTAGCTCTCCTTGAAGAGGTCCTTTACATCCTTTGTTAGTTGTATTCCTAGGTATTTTATTCTCTTTGTAGCAATTGTGAATGGGAGTTCACTCTTGATTTTGTTCTCTGTTTGTCTGTTATTAGTGTATAGGAATGTTTGTGATTTCTGCACATTGATTTTGTATCCTGAGACTTTGCTGAAGTTGCTTATCAGTTTCAGGAGATTTGGGGCTGAGACAATGGGGGTCTTCTAAATATACAATCATGTCCTCTGCAAATAAAGACAATTTGACTTCCTCCTTTCCCAATTCAACACTCTTTTTTCCTTTTTCTTGCCTGATTGCTCTGGCTAGAACTTCCAATACTATATTGAACAGGAGTAGTGAGAGCAGGCATCCTTGTCTAGTGCCAGATTTGAAAGGGAATGCTTCCAGTTTTTGCCCGTTGAGTATGATATTGGCTGTGGGTTTGTCATAAATAGCTTTTATTATTTTGTGATACATTCCATCGATACCTAGTTTATTGAGGGTTTTTAGCATAAAGGGCTGTTGAATTTTGTTGAAGGCCTTCTCTGCATCTATTGAGATAATCACGTGGTTTTTGTCTTTGGTTCTGTTTATGTGGTGGATTATGTTTACAGACTTGTGTATGTTGAACCAGCCTTGCATCCCCAGGATGAAGCCTGACTTAAGAATCATTTTAAAACAACTTTTAATTATTCAGAGAAACGTCACATCTGCTATTTAAAAACTGATCTTGTCAATGTAATCAGCACTTACATTCTG
>CAUYLG010018926.1:0-15892 GCA_963573385.1 Cacajao melanocephalus
AAAAAAAAAAAAGAAGAAAATCTCTGGAAAAAACAAAATGCACCAGCTTCTTCACTTAACTGGTGGCAGTCCCCCCTGCTTACCTGGCTAGCTCCCATTGTCAGCCCCATTATCGTTGGTTGTCTTTTACTAATGCTAGCCCCCTTTTTTCTCAAGTTTTTACAGGCCCGCATGAGAGAAATTTCCAGGGTGACTGTAAACCAGATGCTGCTTCACCCCTATGTCCGACTCCCAACTAAGGCACCAGCCAACTGACCCCCCCCCCCACTTCACCCCTACTCAGCAGGAAGTAGCCAGAAAGACACGGCATCCTATATCATCAAAAAGGTCGGAATGTAAGGCCGGTTGCCTTGCTGGGAGCCTGGACATGCCCGCCCCTGCTCTCGACATGCCCACCTCTGCACTCGGCACCTAGCCCACACCCACTTCTGCACTCCGCACTCAAATCTGCACTGAACACCAGACTCTGCACTCGGCACCTAGCCTGCTGTTAGAAAACCCCACCAAACCCTGCCCAATAGCAGCTGGCCCCACTCCCCCGGACGGCCCACTCACCGGCAGTCCCGCCTACCTACCAATAGTAGCTTGCCCTGACCACGTCCTGTTCCCTCACAACCAATCAAGACACCCTCACTCGCTATAAAACCGCCCGCCTCAGGAAGTCAAGCGCGACTTCTCTGGCCCCCCTTCCCCGGACCATAGAACCTTGCCCGGTAGCCGAATAAATTGGAACCTAATTTTTCTTATACTGGCCTGTTTCCTCACTTTAAATTTGACAATAAACCTTACAAAAGGGATATCACCACCGATCCCACAAATACAAACTACCATCACAGAATACTACAAACACCTCTATGCAAATAGAGGTAGAAAGAAGTTCTTCCTGAACCAGGAGGAAGTCGAAATTCCTGCACACACACCCTCCCAAGACTGAACCAGGAAGAAGTCGAATCCCCAAATAGACCATAACAAGTTCTGAAATCGAGGCAGCAATTAACAGCCTATCAACCAAAAAAAAAGTCCAGGACTAGACAGATTCACAGCCAAATTCTACCAGAGGTAAAAAGAGGAGACGGTACTATTCTTTCTGAAACTATTTCAAATAACAGAAAAACAGGGAATCCTCCTTAACTCATTTTATGAAACCAGCATTATCCTGATACCAAAACCTGGCAGAGACACAACAACAACAACAAAAAGAAAATTTTAGGCCAATATCCATGATGAACATCGATGCAAAAATTCTCAATAAAATATTGGAAAACCGAATCCAGCAGCATATCCACCACAATCAAGTCAGCTTCATCCCTGGGATGCAAGGCTGGTTGAACATACACAAATCAATACATGTAATACATCACATAAACAGAACCAATGACAAAAACCACGATTATCTCAATAGATGTAGAAAAGACCTTTGACAAAATTCAACAGCCCTTCAGGCTAAAAACTCTCAATAAACTAGGTATTGATGGAATATATCTCAAAATATTAAGAGCTATTTATGACAAACCCACAGCCAATATCATACTGAATGAGCAAAAACTGGAAGCATTCCCTTTGAAAACTGGCACAAGACAAGGATGCCCTCTCTCCCCACTCCTATTCAACATAGTATTGGAAGTTCTGGCCAGGGCAATCAGGCAAGAGAAGGAAATAACGTGTATTCAATTAGGAAAAGAGGAAGTCAGATTGTCTTTGTTTGCGGATGACATGACTGCATATTTAGAAAAACTCATTGTCACTCTGGGCCCGGAAGTCATCTGCCATGTATCTAAGCCACCCTTGGTCCCCAGGTCCTAATATCTGAGCTACGGAATGACACAGTTAACTATCTGCACTAGAAAGTTCATGACCAACCGACTGCTTCAGAGGAAACAAATGGTCCTTCACCCTGGGAAGGCAACAGTGCCTAAGACAGAAATTCGGGAAAAACTAGCCAAAATGTACAAGACCACACTGGATGTCATCTTTGTATTTGGATTCAGAACTCATTTTGGTGGTGGCAAGACAACTGGCTTTGGCATGATTTATGAT
Organism: Cacajao melanocephalus; assembly: GCA_963573385.1. Lineage (NCBI taxonomy): Eukaryota > Metazoa > Chordata > Mammalia > Primates > Pitheciidae > Cacajao > Cacajao melanocephalus. The sequence goes on from CAUYLG010018926.1 coordinate 2,038, forward strand.
TCCCTGGATCATGCAAAGAGAAATGAACCCAAACATAGACTTGCAAGACATGGCCTGTATGAGAAGAAAAAGACCTCAAGAAAGCAACGAAAGGAACGCAAGAACAGAATGAAGAAAGTCAGGGGGACTACAAAGGCCAATGTTGGTGCTGGCAAAAAGCGGAAGGAGTAAAGGTGCTGCAATGATGTTAACTATGGCTGTTGTGGATTTTTCATGAGAAGCTTAAACTAAAAACTTTCGTGTGAGAAAAAAAAAATCCCATTGTCTCAGCCCAAAATCTCCTCAAGCTGATAAGCAACTTCAGCAAAGTCTCAGGATACAAAATCAATGTGCAAAAACCACAAGCATTCCTATACACCTATAACAGACAAACAAAGAGCCAAATCATGAGTGAACTCCCATTCACAATTGCTACAAAGAGAATAAAATACCTAGGAATACAACTTACAAGGGATATGAAGGACTTCTTCAAGGAGATCTACAAATCACTGCCCAAGGAAATAAGAGAGAGCAAAAACAAATGGGAAAAGATTCCATGCTAATGGTTAGGAAGAATCAGTATCATGAAAATGGTCATACTATCCAAAGTAATTTATACATTCAATGCTATCCCCCTTAAGCTACCACTGACTTTCTTCATAGAATTGGGAAAAATTACTTTAAATTTTCTACGGAACCAAAAAAGAGCCCATATAGCCAAGACAATTCTAAGCAAAAAGAACAAAGCTGAAACCATCATGCTACCTTACTTACAGTAGGTAAGGTAATTAGTTACCTTACCTACTGTAACTTGACAAGGCTACAGTAACCAAAACAGCATGGTACTGGTATCAAAGTAGATATATAGATCAATGGAACAGAACAGAGGCCTCAGAAAAAACACCACACATCTACAACCAACTGATCTTTGATAAACCTGACAAAAACAAGCAATAGGGAAAGGATTCCCTATTTAATAAATGGTGTTGGGGAAACTGGCTAGCCATATGCAGCAAACTGAAACTGAACCCCTATGTTACACACTATACAAAAATTAACTCAAGATGGATTAAAGATTTAAATATAAGACCTAAAACCATAAAATCCCTAGAAGAAAACCTAGGCAATACCATTCAGGACATAGGCATATGCAAAGATCTCATGACTAACACACCAAAAGCAATTGCAACAAAAGCAAAAATTGACAAATGGGATCTAATTAAACTAATTAAACTAAAGAGCTTCTGCACAGCAAAAGAAACTGTTATCATAGTGAACAGGCAACCTACAGAATGGTAGAAAGTTTTTGCAATTTGTCCATCTGACAAAGGGCTCATATCTACAAAGAAATTACACAAATTTACAAGAAAAAAAAAACCCCACCAAAAAGTGGGTGAAGGATATGAACAGACACTTCTCAAAAGAAGACATTTATGTGGCCAACAAATACATGAAAAAAAAGCACATCATCACTGGTCATTAGAGAAATAGAAATCAAAACCACAGTGAGATACCATGTCATACCAGTTAAAATGGTGATCATTAAAAAGTCAGGAAACAGCAGATGCTGGAGAAGATATGGAGAAATAGAAACACTTTTACATTGTTTGTGGGAGTGTAAATTAGTTCAACCATTGTGGAAGACAGTGTGGCAATGCCTCAAGGATCTAGAACTAGGAGTACCATTTTACCTAGAAATCCCATTACTGGGTATATACCCAAAGGATTGTAAATCATTCTACTATAGAGACACATGTACACATATGTTTATTGAAGCCCTGTTCACAATAGCAAAGACTTGGAACCAACCCAAATGCCCATTAATGATAGACTGGATAAAGAAAATGTGGCTCATATACACTATGAAGCCCTATGCATCCTTAAAAAAAGAATGAATTTATGTCGTTTGCAGGGATATGAATGAAGCTGGAAACCATCATTCTCAGCAAACTAACACAGGAACAGAAAACCAAACACTGCATGTTGTCACTCATAAGTGGGAGTTGAACAATGAGAACACAAGGACATGGGGAGGGGAACATCACATACCAGAGTCTGTCAAGGGGTGGTGAGCAATGGAAAGAGTAGTGTTAAGAGAAATACGTAATGTAGATAACGGGTGATGGGTGCAGCAAACCACCATGGCCCATGTATACCTACGTAACAAACCTGCATGTTCTGCACATGTATCCCAGAACTTAAGTATAATGAACAAAAAGAGAGGAAGTTAAAAAAATAACACAGTAAATCAATAACTTGGTGACACTGGAATTTAATGAACTATAAGAATTACAGGTAAAATATCTGTGACCTCTAATTTTAGCTTTTTAATTTCTCTTGATAGGCACTGGTAAAACCAATCTCTCCATCTCAGTTTTCCAAGTTATAAAAATAAGGGCAATTTTATCATTTACTTCAAAAGACATCATCTCAGAAGCTACTTAGCAATATATTTGTTAACAATATTAAACATGATTATGTAGACCTAGTTTAGGGAAAACAACAATTTCATTATAAAAACTACTAGTTGAAAACCTAGAATTGTATTTAATAGCATTTCAGAAAGACAAAATGTTTGGAGGAGTAATATTTTCAGTGAAAACTTTTTTTAAATTGTGTGATTTTACAAAATAAAGGTAGTTAATATAAATATAATCAAAAAGTCTTTTGTTTTCTAAGAATAATATGAAACCTTAAAATCTCCTAGATCATCAAAATTAGGCTGTATAACTGGAAACTATGTAGCAGGCAGAATCATGCCCCCTCGAAAATGTATATATTCTGGTCTCCAGAACCTCTAAATATGTCACTTTTCTTGACATAAGGGATTCCAAAAATGTGCTTAAAGTTAAGGATCTTGAGATGGAAAGATTATACTGGATTATCTGAGTCAACCCAATACAATCATAAGAGTCCTTAAAAGAGGAAAAACCTTCCCCAGTTGTGATTAGAGAGGGTAATGTGACTACTGAAGAAGGTCAGGTAAAATTCAACATATTGGCTTTGAATATAGAGGAAAGGGGCTATGAGCCAAGGAATGTGGGCAACCTCTAGAAGCTAGATAAGGCAACAAAAATGATTCCTTCCAGAAGCCTGTAGAAAGGAACTCAGTCATGCTGAGAGTTTGATTTTAGCTTGCTAAGACCCATGCCAGGTATCTTACCTACAAAAGTGTAAGATAATAAACTGTGTCTTTTTTTTAAGCTGCTAATTTTGTGTTAATTTGTTATAAGCAGCATAGGAAGCAATACAGTATGAAATTTCAATAACTTACTTTACTTGTATTTAGAAAGTGTATTCAAATATGGGTTATAGCCAGGGATTATTTAGAAGAATCAAATTCTACAATGAATCATACATATGCTTAGTGCAGAAGTTCTGAACCAATTTAATAATTGTAATAGTTAATGAATTAAGCGAACAGGTACAGTAATTGAGATACAGAAATAGGAAAGTTTCTCAATGCTCAATATGTAAGGGTATCTTCAATGGAAAAGGGGAGAAAATGAGCAAGATATATCATACAGTAATATAAAGATATCATACAGAGGACTTTGCACTCATCTCTTTCAGACTTCCTAAAAAGTGTTATCAGAAAAGAATGTAAGTCTTAATCACATGAAAGGATGAGAGGCAGTTTATTTTGAAAGGAATTTAGGCTAGTGCACTTGTTTCCTAATGCTGTTATAAAAATTTACTAGATTTGGTGGCTTAAAGCAACAGAAAGTCCTTCTCTCACAGTTATGGAGGATGGAAGTCCCCTATTAAGGTGTTGGCAGGTCCACACATGTGTTTAATCTGCCTCTGCAGCTCTTATAGGACACTCGTGATGGCATTTGGGGCCCATCTGGATAATCCAGGATAATTTCTTCATTTCAATATCCTTTGTATAATTACATTTACAAAACTTTACAATATAAGATGACATTTATAAGTTTCCAGGGATCAGAACCTGGTATCCTTGGGAACCACCATTTAGCCAATTATAGCTGACTTCTGGAGTGTTCATAATAATCTCTTTTTTTAAATGTGGGTGCTATACTCAATTGTGTTTACTTTATAAAATGTGTCTGACTCCAGATCCACTGAACCAAAATCTGCATTTTAATAAGATCTCCAGCTGATGTATGTGTAGATTAAAATTCAAGAAGCATTGTTCAAGAAATATTTGAAGGTGACATTCTCAGAGCCTGGTGAGTGATTGGATGGGCTGACTGGCAGTGAAGGAAACAGTAAGTAAGAAGGCAGAATATTATAATTTAATACAACTTTTATACTTTAAGGAATGAAGATTTTAAATGAAAGCAATAAATATTTTTGGTTCTAATTTTAAAAATGTACAGAACCAAGAGAACAGCAGAGATATTTGCGGTTAATATGCCATTGATTCTCTGTAGGTGGTTGTCTATTGTCCAGAGGTGCAAGTCTCCTTCATCCAAGTACCTATGACAAGCACCCACCTCAACCAAAATGTTCCATGAGGTTTGGATCCTGCTATATGTGAAACCTGGTAAGAACTGCCCTGTCCACTGACTACCAGGATTAGTGATAATTTATTAGGCCAATATAAAGGGCATGAAATTACACTGACTTTCTAGATCTGTGCACTCCTTTTCCATCATAGAAATTCTAAGCAGAAACTAGTGTAAGGGAGCCACTGAATTGTTGGTGGGAAAGTGTCAGAATCAGATTGGACATTTTTAGTGAAAATTCCTTTAGTCACAAAATTGAGAGCTTTTATACCTAAAATTCAGAGCTTTCATAACACTATGACCACACATTAAGTAATAGATGTTGTAATGTTGATAGTAGGCTGATAATACCAGGAATTATCAAGGGTTTATTATGTTCCAGCCACTTCCTCAAGAGCTTTACGGGTTCAAGTCATCCTCACAAATACCCAAGAAATAGGGAATTATTTAACAGATGAGGAGACTTTCGCCTTGGGGCCCATACTCACTGCTTCCTAAAAACTCCCCTGTCTCACTTGGAATCTTTCAGACAGTCCCTTTAATCAAAAATGAGTCTTAGAAGTACTTACCAGTTCTTGCACTCAGTACGTATTTATTCAGTGTAACCCAACGTGAATGAACTGGAAATATATATCCACTTTGAAAAAAAAAAGCAAACAAAAAACAAAAACACATCCCTCCTCCACTGAGCACTCTGCTTCTTCATATGGGCATACAATTAGTGAACTGCAAGTATTTTCTGTCTGAAATGATTTAAGGAACTTTACGTTTTTAGTCTTCTCTCCTTGTAAACCTAACCAGTGAACACCTCCATCTGCTGTTGTATGCCAGTGATTTGGAATGGTCTCTTTCAGCTTCCATTTCTTACTTTACTCTGGGCCAAAAATTCCCTATTGGACTTAATTGAGAAGGTTGAGATGAAGCTGTCTAGTGTGTCATAGCAGAAGTAATGCCAGTGCTAAAGGGATCCACCAGTACTTCACATCTACAGAGGAAGCTTTTTCCTTTGAAGGCATACTCTGGTAGGCAGCTTTCTATGCAGGGGTAGATTCCACTGTTTACTTGCAGCTAAAATCCTTTTTTATTTAAAATATGTCCAGTCATCAAGTGTACTTACTGTGGATCGAATCACAATGAATGCATGAAATGGAGAGAAAAATCCCCAGTTACAATTCTAATCAGTAATGTCATGTATTTCCTTATTAAGCTTTTTAGATTTACTAAGCAGTAGAAAATTTTCTCATTTATGTTTTGCCTCTTCTTCTTCCCTTTCTCATTTCCTTTAAAAGTACTTGCCTCACCTATTGTGTGCACATAGTGGGCCCAGTACATGTTATTCTTCCCTACCCCTCATAGAATTATTGATAACTCTATAAAGTATCAGTGAGACAGGGAGCTGGAAAGGGTAAGATGAGTGTGAGTGGGCCTCACGTGCTCTAAGTTCCTAAATAAACAACTATTGATTTGAACCATCAGTATTTAATACATTTCTGGACTCAGAAACATTAATATAATTGTCTTTATTCTGAAATTAAAATTATAGTACTACATAATACAGGTTTATGAGTTTGTAAATTTTGTCTCTAAGTATCTGAAATATTTGACCCACTTTTGACTAGTATGTTTAGCAAATACTGCAAAATCTGTTTCGGATAATCACATGCTGAGTGATGTAAAATATTGTTAAAATATATATTTAAGAAAATGTAATTACTATAAAGTCATAAAATGTAATACTCTCTTCCATTTATGAATATTTCACATTTAGACTCTTTAAATATGTGGACTTAGGAAAACAAAGGAAGTCAAAAATAAAATAGAAACAGATGACTTTAAAAAACTAATTAAGAATTTTTAAAATTGATTATCTCTAAATGGTAACAATTATTGCAAATTCTCTAAACATTTTACAAATACTACCTTCTTGATTCCAATGTAAAGTGGCAATTTTATATTGAAATCTCTATTTGATAAAAACTTGTACTTAATGAATGATTCCATTATCACAACTTATAGATATGTAATAGAAAACCCATTTTCTAAATGGGATCTCAGCTTTTATGATAATAAACTCTATAATTCTGAAAATGAATTAAAAATCATCTACTTAACATCCACTTAAATAGTCAAAACTAAAATAATCAGTCTTAAAAAATTACATTTTAAAGCCAAATTAAGAAAAAATCAGAATCTTTGTTTATTTGAAAATTTAATATTTAAAACAATTAAATAAGCTTTTTTGAAATCGGTTGCTATAGTCTGTATCACATTTTTCCTAAACTAAATTAATGGTCCTATCTATGGCTAATATATGTCTTGCTTTTCTTTTATTTACTAATGTATTTTCAGGTCATTTTAGTCAACAAATTTACATGCAGCACTTCTAGTTGTAGATATATTTTCCATTGTGATGTAAAAGGAAATCATTAAAGACAAGCTGAATTTAGAATTTAAAAACTCCCTTTGGTTATAATTAATGCCTCTGAGCAATGGCACCATGTTGCACATCACAGACCACAATATGGATGTTACCTCCTGGGGTTGTGTAGTGCAGATCCTGTATTGCTGAAAATGACAGACCTAACTATTAGACACTCGGGAGGTTAGCCCCAGGGGAGACAGAGTTCCTTGGCATTAAACAAGAAATAGTTTGGAGCATCAAAGGAGTAAAAATCAATTCATATTGTGCTCATTGTTCTGACACAGGAAAACAAATCTGACACACATTTTCTATGGAAGCCTTATTTGGAAAGAGCTCCTGTAAACGTGCTATGGCCTAGATTTATTATGAATGGTATAGTATAGTTGTAACATGCAAAATTGTTTGAAACATCATTAACAAGTAACAGTTCCTGATGATTCAAGGATTCATGTTCTCTCTGTCACACAATGGTGACTAATTGATGAGCAATAAAGTATTACATTTTTAAACAGCTAACAAGAAGAAACAGGAAATTATTAGATGCCAACATGGTATATCATCAATGGATAGTATCAGTTGTATACACTTGGAATACTAATGGTATAGATTTCACTATACTATCCTTTAATATGAGTGCAGCACATACTAATAGTTGTCAGAATTCATTGTATATAACTCACTTGAGAGTTAAAATGCAGTTTCTCGGCATCACTCCCAGAGATTCTGATTTAGAATAATGAGAATAGACCTGGAAGATGTATTTTAATAAGCACTCCCACATTCCTAATGCCAGCAGTTAGTTCTACCCTTCCATTGCAAGAAACACTGCCATAAACTGAATATAATGGTTGCTCATAAGACAGGCCTTATTGAGAAGTTTTAAAAAAAATGTGGATACCTCTTAACATATCTACTATATGGGGGTGAAGTCTGGATGTGCACAGGTTTTAAAAATGCTACAGGTGATTCTGATTTGCAGCTAGGCTGAGGAACACTGCTAAATAGAATTAATTTCCATTTGCTGCATGTTATATGCTTTAATTCATTGATCTATTTAATTTGAGAGACAGTAAAAATTTTAATATTTAATCATAAAACTGATGTTATATATATAACATCCATTTCCAGTAAAATGTTTGAAAACAATTTTAATAATAGCTTGTTTCCCAACACATCCTCTCCCATTTTCTTCAGTCAGTAGTGATACTCATTCTACCCAATTTGAGAATAGACTGCCTAGGTAGTGTAACCACTGAGCATGGGCTTGGGAGTTAACAGCCTTTGATTGCAGACTTGCTTCTGCCATTTTCTGTTTGTACAACACTGAACATGTTAGCCAACATTTTTAAAATAGTAAATATCTTGTAGATTATTGTCAGAATTAAATGAGATGATGTATGTAAAGTGCTTAATTAAAATCTCTGGACCTTGATCAGCCTTTTTATAAGTCAGCTATTATTATCATTCTTAACATCCTACTCTTCTTATAGGTAGTCATCATTTTCTGACCCTGCCACTTGTTAATTACCTTGTGTTTTGTCCATTTGTATCCATTCTGGTTGCCACTGACCTAGCTAATATCAACTCTTGCCTACCTGGATTAGCACAATTAGTCGAGTTACTCATTTTCTGGTTCACAGGTTCTACCTGCTGCCAGAGTGATCTAACATGCCAATGTCCTGCTCATCTTCTTTAATGTCCAACTCCTGCCCTTGAGATAGTTAGAACTTCCTAACATTACTTACAAGATCCTCCTCATTTTGGTCCCTGGCCAAGCCTACAGTCTTGTCTCTTTCTGCGCTTCTGCTCCATACTTTAAGTTCCAGCCGTTCATTCTTAGAATGTGCCAGACTCTATCTTGGACCAGGTTTATGTGTATGATTTCCTGCTGCCTAAAACATATATCTACTTCTCCTCAGAGAGTATGACTAACATATACTCATTCCATACTTCCTCTGGAAGATTATTGTTCCCCTTGAGTAGCCTTAAATACTATGGACTAGTATTTCTATGGACTTGTAAAGCGTCCTGTTCCCTCTCATAATACACATCACATTTTACTGTAATTGTTTATCCATTTTAGTGCATTTCATGCTGGGTTATGGGAATCTGGATGATTTTCACATTTGTTATTTGACAATGAGGCATTCTATAACTATTTTTAGTTTTGTGACAATCTATGAAAAGAAAACAAACATACTTTGGAATAGCTAGATGACTTTTCATTTTAGTGCCTGTATTTTAATTTTTTTCCACTGTAAAATACATGTAACCTAAAATTTACTATCTTAACTGTCTTTAAGTGTACAGGTCAGGGGTATTGGACACATTCATGTTGTTGTACAATCATTACCACCATCCATCTCTACAGTTATTTTAATCTTACAAAACTGAAATTCTATACCCTTTAAGCAATAAGCTCTCATTCCCTACCTTCCCCTAGCCCCTAGTAGCCAACACTCTACTTTCTGTCTCTATGATTTTTGCTACTCAAGCTACTTCATATAAGTGGAATCATACAATATATCTGTCTTTTTGTCACTAGCTTATTTCACTTAGCATAATGTCCTCAAAGATCATCCATGTTGTAGAATTTATCAGAACTTCCTTATTGTTAATGCTAAATAATATTCCATTGTATGTATATACCATATTTTGTTTATCAATTTATTTGCCAATGAATGAACACTTCGGTTGTTTTCATGTTGTAGCTATTTTGATTAATGCTGCTATGAACATGGGTATTTCATATCCCTTCAAGATGTTGACTTCAGGGGAGGATCCAAGAAGGCTGAATAGGAACAGCTCTGGAGTGAAGTTCCCAGTGAGAACAGTGCAGAGGGTGAGTGCTCACCGCATTTCCAAAAAGTTTTCACTGCCCACAGACCAGGAGATTCCGGGGCCAAAAAGCACCACAAGTTTTCAGCACAATGGTTTCAGCCAGTGCCAGGTTGGCCCACAGAAACTCACACAAATCTGGGCGGCTGTTTCAACTGGTGCCTGGAACACCTGGGAGACAGAGCTGCCCATTCAACTGAAAGGGAGGGGGCAGAGATGGGGAGCCAAGCGATCTGGCTCAGTGGATACCACCCCAACAAAACAAGCAATCTGAAACACTATGGATTGGCAGTTTTGTAGCAAGTGCAGTTGGACCCAGGATGGTCCAGCTCAGTAGGGGGAAGGGAGTCCCCCACTACCAAGGCAGTCCACCACTACTGAGGCAGTTCACACAGCACCTGGGCAGAGCCGGTGGCAGCTCAGCAATGCCTCTGCTGGCAGACTCTGATTAGACTACTCTGTGCAGAGCAGGGCATCTACGAAAAAAGGCAGCAGCATGACAGAAACTTATAAATAAAGCAGACCTTCCTAGGACAGAGCACCTGGGAAAAGAGGTGGTTATGAGTTCAACTGTAGCAGACTTAAAGGTACCTGCCCAGCAGCTCTGCACAGAACAACGGAGCTCCCAGCATAGCACTTGAGCTCCTATAAGGGACAGACTGTCTCCTCAAGCAGCTTCCCGACCCCCATATACCCAAAGAGATACCTCATAAAGGAGAGCTCTGGCTGACATTTGGTGGGTACCCTTCTGGGATGGGAGAGCAGAGGAAGAAGCCAGTGGCAACCCTTGCTGTTCTGCAGCCCCTGTGGGTGATCCTCTGGCAAGCAGGGTCTGGAGTGGACCTCCAGTGGTCCTGCAGCAGAGGGGCCTGACTGTTAGAAGGAAAACTAAAAAACAGAAAGAAATATCTTCAACATCAACAAAAAGGACATCCACTGAGAGACCCCATCCAAAAGTCACCAACTACAAAGACTACAGGTAGATAAAGCCACTAAGATGGGAAGAAACCCACACAAAATGGATGAAAATATAAAAAACCAGAACACCTCTCTGCCTAGAAGGGATCACAACTCCTCACCAGCTAGGGATCAAAGATGGATGGAGAATGAATCTGATTAATTGACAGAAACAGGCCTCAGAAGGTGGGTAATAACAAACCTCTCCGTGCTAAAAGAACATGTGCTAACCCAATGCAAAGAAACTAAGAGCCTAGAAAAAAGGTTAGATGAGAGGCTAACTAGAATAAACAGCTTAGAGAAGAATATAAACAACTTGATGGAGCTGAAAAACACAGCACGAGAACTTCAAGAAGCATACACAAGTTTCCATAGCCGAATTGACCAAGCAGAAGAAAGGATATCAGAGACTGAAGATCAACTCAATGAAATAAAATCAGAAGGCAAGAATAGGGAAAAAAGAGTGAAAAGAAATGAACAAAGCCTACAAGAAATATGGGATTATGTGAAAAGACCTAATCTGTGTTTGATAGGTGTACCTCAATGTGACAGAAAGAATGAAACAAAGCTGGAAAACACTCTTCAGGATATTATCCATGAGAACTTCCCCAACCTAGCAAGCCAGGCCACCATTCAAGTCCAGGAAATACAGAGAACACCACAAAGATATTCCTCAAGAGCAACCCCGAGGCACAGAATTGTCAGATTCACCAGGGTTGAAATCAAGGAAAAAATGCTAAGTGCAGCCAGAGAGAAAGGTCATGTTACCCACAAAGGGAAGCCCATTAGACTCACAGCAGATCTCTCCACAGAAACCCTACAAGCCAGAAGAGAATGGGGGCCAATATTCAACATCCTTAAAGAACAGAACTTTCAAACTAGAATTTCATATCCAGCCAAACTAAGCTTCATAAGTGAAGGAGAAAGAAAATCCTTTATGGACAAACAATTGCTGAGAGATTTTTGTCACCACCAGGCCTGACTTACAAGAGCTCGTGAAAGAAGCACTAAACAAGGAAAGGAACAACCAGTACCAGCCACTCCAAAAATGTACAAAATGGTAAAAACTAGCAACATAATGAAGAAAATGAATCAACTAATGGGCAAAACATCCAGCTAGCATCAAAATGGCAGGATCAAATTCACACATAGCAATATTAAATGTAAATGGGCTAAATGCCCCAATCAAAAGACACAGACTGGCAAACTGGATAAAAAGTCAAGACCCATCTGTGTGCTGGATTCAGGAAACCCACCTCATGTGCAAGGACACACATAGGCTAAAAATAAGTGATGGAGGAAGATTTATTAAGCACATGGAGAGCAAAAAAAAAAAAAAAAAAAAAAAAGCAGGAATTACAATCCTAGTCTCTGATAAAATGGACTTTAAATCAACAAAGATCAAAAGAGACAAAGAAAGGCATTACATACTGGTAAAAGGACCAATGCATCTAGAAGAGATAATGATCCTAATTATATACACACCCAATACAGGAGCACTCAGATACATAAAGCAAGTTCTTACTGACCTACAAAGAGACATAGACTCCCACACATTAGTAATGGGAGACTTTAACACTCCACTGTCAATATTACACAGATCAGCAAGACAGAAAATTAACAAGGATATCCGGGACTTGAACTCAGATCAGGACCAAGTGGACCTAAGACATCTACAGAACTCTCCACCCCAAATCCACAGAATATACATTCTTCTCAGCACCGCATGGCACTAACTCTAAAATTGACCACATAATTGGAAGTAAATCACTCTTCAGCAAATGCAGAAGAACAGAAATCATAACAAACAGTCTTTCAGACCACAGGGCAATCAAATTAGAACTCAGAATTAAAAAACCAACTCAGAACCACACAACTTCATGTAAACTGAACAACCTGCTCCTAAATGTCACCTGGATAAACAATGAAATGAAGGCAGAAATAAAGATGTTCTTTGAAACCAATCAGAATGAAGACACAACATACCAGAATCTCTGTGACACATTTAAAGTAGTGTCTAGAGAGAAATTTATAGCAATAAATGCCCATAAGAAAAGTGAGGAAACATCTAAAATCAACACCTTATCATCAAAATTGAAAGAGCTAGAGGAGCAAGATTAAAAAAACTAAAAAGCTAGCAGAAGAGAAGAAATAACTAAGATCAGAGCAGAACTGAAGGAGATAGAGACACAAAAAAACCCTTCAAAAAGTCAGTAAGTCCAGGAGCTGGTTTTCTGAAAGGATCAACAAAACAGACAGACTGCTAGCCAGATTAATAAAAAAGAAAAGGGAGAAGAACCAATAGATTCAATAAAAAATGAAAGCAGGGATATCACCATTGATTCCACAGAAATCAGAGATTACTACATACAACTCTATGCACATGAACCAGTAAACCTGCAAGAAATGGGTAAATTCCTGGACACTTGCACCCTCCAAAGCCTAAACCAGGAAGAATTTGAAACCTTGAACAGATCAATAAAAAGGGCTGAAGTTGAGGCAGCAATTAATAGCCTACCCACTAAAAAAAGCCCAGGTCCAGATGGGTTCACAGCTGAATTCTACCAGCTGTACAAAGAGGAGCTGTACCCTTCCTTCTGAAACGATTCCAAACAATACAAAAAGAAAGAATCCTTCTTAAATCATTTTATGAGACCAACATCATCCTGATACCAAAACCTGGCAGAGACTCAACAAAAAACAAAACTTCAGGCCAATATCCATGATGAACAGAAATGCAAAAATCTTCAATAAAATACTGGCAAACAGATTGCAACAGTGCATCAAAAAGCTTATCCATCACAATCAAGTAGGGTTCATCCCAGGAATGCAAGGATGGTTCAACATATGCAGGTCTATAAATGTAATCCACCACATAAACAGAACCAAAGACAAAAACCACATGATTATCTCAATAGATGCAGAGAAGGCCTTTGACAAAATTCAGCAGTCCTTTATGCTAAAAACTCTCAATAAACTAGGTATCGAAGGAACATATCTCAAAATAATAAAAGCTATTTATGACACACCAACAGCCAATATCATACTGAATGGGCAAAAACTGGGAGCATTCCCTTTGAAATCTGGCACCAGACAATGATGCCCTCTCTCACCACTCCTATTCAATATAGTATTGTAAGTTCTAGCCAGAGCAATTAGGCAAGAAAAAAAAATAAAGGGTATTCAA
>CAUYLG010018927.1:0-17742 GCA_963573385.1 Cacajao melanocephalus
CCTGGGCAGTAGAACAAGAATCCTGTTCTCTCTCCCTCTTTTTCTTCCTCTTTCTTTCTCTCGTACATTCTTTTTTTTTCTTTCTTTCACTCTCACTTTCTTTCCTCTCTTTTTCTTTCTTTCAAAAAAAAAAAAAAAAAACTGGCTAGGAATGGTAGCTTATGCCTGTAATCTCAGCATTTTGGGAGGCCAAGGTGGGAGAGTTACTTCAGCCCAAGCGTTTCAGGACAATCTAGGCTACATAGTAAGACTCTGTCTCTACAAAATATATTTTTAAGTAAAAATATATATATATCAATGATGCTTAAAGATGAGCAAATCTGAATGATTTAGGTTTTATACTCTTATTTAGCTGAGTGGTTTTTTGAAAGAACCAGAAAAAGTAAAATGAACATGAGTCAGGCACTAATAGATAAAAATTGAGGGTTTAAATCAGTGCTACATAGAAATATAATGCAAGCCACACATGCAATTTTAAATTTCCTTGTAGCTCTGTTCACAAAAGCACAAAGAAACAAGGAGAACGAATTGTAGCAATATATTTTATTTAACCCTACATTCCCAAAATATTATTTCACTTTATAATCCATATAAAGAATTATGATTCTTTTATTTTTGCATAAAATTTAAACATACTGATTTTTAAACAAAATCCAGTGCACATGTTCACAGCACATCTCCATTCAGACTAGCCACGTTTCAAGTGCACAATAGCCACCAGAGACTAGTGGCTACCGTTTGGGCAGTATTAATCTAGATTACCTATAGATGAGCTCATGATTCTCAGGATAATCTGCACAATCAGATCATAATCATTACAATTGAAAGAACCATAGAACTAACCTGCTACATGCATGGCCTACTTCATGGTATATTAGTATGATAAGTTGATTTTAAAAAATCTGTTTTGGTGGAAAAAGAAAAAGCTACACATTTCCCAGTTTAATGACACTCCTGCCTACATTCTAAGGGAAATAATATATTAACTCTGTCTACACATTATTTTGCCTACCTTGATATGGCTATTTAACCACATGATGAGTTTCTCCCAATACCTGTGCTACTAATTTACACCACTATGGTCATAGTTTGACTTGTTTGAAAGATTGAGGGTGATAAGCCATCTTGACATAGAGCTTCCTCTCTTAGAAATACTTGACGCAAGGTGGGTGAATTTAAACATTGCCTTTCAGGCAACCCATTCTCAAATCCAGCTGGAAGGGATGAGCTTTTGCTATAGGGAGAAATGGCCAGTTTCCAGTATTCTATCTATTATAAGCTCTCATTCCTGCTGTATTCCATGGGAGTGGAAGAAAAGTGGCTTAACCATTACTTTCCCCTCCTAACTCTTTATAGGGCTGATAGCCAGGACTTGAATATTAGCTTTGATAGTAAGCCAATGCTGCTTCTATGTCACAAAAGTCCATGGCTTGCTTTCAACATTAAAGTGGTTGTTTGACATTGAGAATTTAACTGACCAACTCTAGGACTAATTCTCAGCATAGCAAAGGTTTCTGAAGTGTTTTGGAAATAATGGGTAGAAGTAAAGATGTAGTTGATACTGCATATTAGTTCTTGTTCAGCTTCTGAGCCTAATTCATTCAGTCCCCACTTATTTAACACTGACAATGTGCCTAGGCAATGGAGATACATGATATATGAAAACCCCTGCCTTTGTGAAGCCAACATTCTAGAGGGGGAGGCTGACAAAGCAAATCGTAGCTTCTATGAGGAGGCAGTGAGTACTATGGAGGGCAAAACAGGGAAGGAGTTAGGATGTGCAGGATGCGGTGGGGAAATGTGGGTTGCAATAGAGTGATAAGTGAAGATCATGCTGATACAGTGACATTTGAGCGAAGTTTTGATGGAGATGAGGGAGGAAACTGTGCTGATATCTAGAGAAAGCTTTCCAGTTAGAACAGGAAGTGCAAAGGTCCTGAGGCAGGGGGAGGGTGCTTGGCAAGTTCAGGGCACAACAAGAAAGGCAGCGTAGCTGGAACAATGTGAGCAAGGGAGAGTCCATCTTAGCCCGTTGGGATTCTGTAACAAAATATCATGAACTGGGCAGCTTTTAAATAACAGAAATTTATTTCTCACAGTTCTGAGGGGTGGGAAGTCCCAGACCTAGGCAGATTCAGTGTCTGGTAAGGGCCTGCTTTCTGGATTACAGAATGCACCTTCTTGCTGTCCTTGACATGGTAAAAGGGTCAAGGGATTTCTCCCAGGCCCCTTTCATAAGGGCACTAATCCTAGTCATAAGAGCTCCACCTTCATGACTGGATCAACTCCCAAAGTCCCTGTCTCCTAATACCATCACCTTGGGGGTTAGTATTTCAACATACGATTTGCTAGGGGAGGGATACAAATATTCAGACCATAGCAGAGAGTAAGAGCAGATGAGGAGAGAAGGAAGGGTGGAAGGCGGGCCTTACAGGCTATATGACAACTTTTGCTTTTTCCCTAAGACAGTTGAAGAATCATTTGGAAGCATTTTTTGCCTTTCCTTTTTAAATTTATTTCTTTTAATTTTTATAGGTTTAGGGGTATAAGTGTAGTTATGTTACTTAGATATATTGTGCAGTGAAGTCTGTGCTTTTAGTGTACCCATTACCCAGTATACATTGCACTCTGTAGGTAGTATCTCATCCCTCACCTGCTTCCAAACTCCTGCCTTTTGAAGCCTCCAGTGTTGATTATTCCACTGTGTGTCCATGTATACCCATTATTTAGCTCCCACCTATATGTGAGAACCTACAGCTTTGACTTTCTGTTTCTAAGTCATTTCACTTAGGGTAATGGCCTCCAGGTCTATCCAGTTGCTGTAAGAAACATGATTTTACTTGTTTGTGGCTGAGTAGCATACAATATGTATATACCGCATTTAAAAAAATTCCATTCATCTGTCAATGGACACTTAAATGTTGAGTCCCTGGCCTTGCCATTGTGAATAACGCTGTGATAAACATGTGAGTGCATATTTCTCTTTGATGTAATTATTTCTTTCCCTTTGGGTAGCCCAACAGTGGGATTGCTGGATCGAATGGTAGTTCTACTTTTAGTTCTTGAGAACTCTCCATGCTGTTTTCGATGGAGGTTATACTCCTTAACTTTCCCATCATCAGGGTATAGGCATTCCTTTTTCTCCATATCCTTGCCAACACCAGTTTTTGTTTTTTTACTTTTTAATGATGGCTATTCTGACTGGTGTAAGATGGCATCTTGTTGT
The DNA here is from genome assembly GCA_963573385.1 of Cacajao melanocephalus. Taxonomy (NCBI): domain Eukaryota; kingdom Metazoa; phylum Chordata; class Mammalia; order Primates; family Pitheciidae; genus Cacajao; species Cacajao melanocephalus. Next base: position 3,227 of record CAUYLG010018927.1, read on the forward strand.
GGTTTGGAGAATTTTGAACAGAAGAGAGTCATGATCTGATCTGTGTTTGAAAAAGATCACTCTGGCTTCTGTGCTGAGCATGAACAGTATGGAGGCAAGTTAGAAGTTATTGCAATAATCCAGGTGAGGCATAAAGATGCCCTAGAGCAGGGTGGGATATAGGAGAGTGATGTGGAATGGTTAAATTCTTGATATATTTTTGAAAGTGGAGATGTGAGAGTTTCTGAGTGATTGCATAGAAAGGAAGGGATATTGGCTTGGATTCCCAAAGACTGCTCTTCTTACGTGCAGTTGAAGTCCTCCTTGTACTAACTACTCAGTGTCTAAGTGACCTGTCAGACTAATCTATCCTCCTGTAAAACACAGACTGATGCAAAAGACCCTTGACTCTGATGGCCGTGAGGCTCCTCTGTAGAACACCCCTCCATCACAACCTCCAAGTCCTGTTCACATCAAATGAGTTGTTTGTGTACCAAGAATTGTTTACTTCTTTCCACAACTCTATATCCCAATTTTGTTTCTAATAATTAAACTGATTAATTTAATTCATATAAAGTAATGGAGTGTGTGAATTTGAAAACAAAGAATTGGAGGCTTTGGTAAGTGTGGGTAAAGGTAAATCAAAAACTTAGTTGATAAGAAAACTATGGCTGGGCGAGGTGGCTCACGCCTGTAAACCCAGCACTTTGGGAGGTCGAGGTGGGTGGATCACCTGAGGTCAGGTATTTGAGACCACCCTGGCCAACATGGTGAAACCCCGTCTCAACTAAAAGTATAAAAATTTGCTGGGCATGGTGGCACACACCTGTTATCCCAGCGACTTGGGAGACTGAGGCAAGAGGATCGTTTGAACCCAGGAGGCAGAAGTTGCAGTGAGCCGAGATTGCACCATTGCACTCCAGCCTGGGTGACAGAGCAAGACTCTGTCTCAAAAACAAACAAAAACACTGTAAAAATAGAGGAAAAATTATAAAAATCCAGAATGGTTCAATTCTTAGGTAGCTTTGCAAATAGTTTTAAGTTCTTTCTCTACAGAAATTAAAACTAGAAATCATACTCACCTGGTTGTGGCTTCTGCAAGAAAAACAATGCAGACCTATCAGAGGTACATGCTTAAAGAAAGGGTTTTGGCCTTTCTGCAAAGATTGATGGTGAATATACATAATAGATGTTCACAGAATATATTGATTCCCTCCTCTTCCATCCAGCTTTTTCCCCCTCCAATTGGGAGATTTGAGTCCCAGGAGTTCAAGACCAGCCTAGGAAGTATGGAAAAACCACATCTCTACTAAAATACAAAAATTAGTCACGCGTGGTGGCATGCACCTATAGTCCCAGCTACTTGGAAGGCTGAGGTGGGAGGATCACTTGAGCCCAGGAAGTCAGGGCCGCAGTGAGCCATGATTGTATCACTGCCCTCTAGCCTGGGTGACAGAGTGAGACACTGTCTTGAGAAAAAAAAAAAAGGAAAAGAAAAATAAATCAGCATGTTAAAGAGATACCTGCACTGCCATGTCCATTTTGACATTATTGACAATAGTCAAGATACGAAATCAACCAAGATATGAATAAGTGGGTAAAGAAGATGTGGTATTTATATACACAATGGATACTATTCTGCCATAAAAAAGGAAATCCTGTCATTTAGATGACCCTGAAGGACACTGTTAAGTAAAATAAGCCAGGCACAGAAAGACAAATACCACACAGTTTCACTTACACGTGGAAACTGAAAAAGTCAAACTCACAGAAGCAGAGTAGAATGGTGGTTATCAGGGTCTGGAAGGTTTGGGAAATGTTAATCAAAGGACACAAAATTTCAGTTACACAGGAAGAATAAGTTCAAAAGATCTATCATGTAACTATAATGTGGTGACTATAGTTAACACTGCATTGTTTAACTGAAAATTGCTAACAGATTTTGTGTTCTCACTGCACACACACAAAATGTGAGGTAATGTTAGTTTGATTTAGCCATTCTGCAATGTATACATATTTCAAAGCATATCATAGGACATAAACATAATTTGTCAAAAAAATGTAAGTGTAAGGACATTAGAAAAAAGGATTGTTGTTTTCATGAGTTTGTAATTGTAGAAAAATAGAGGATCTGTAGAAACATCCTTTGGCCCCCAGGGGGCGCAGGGCAGAACGAAGTCAGAGCTGAGGATTTGATCCTTGCCGTTGGCAGTCTCTGGTTACCAGGGCTGCCACAGAAAATAGAAAAAATGGTTTGTGTCCACTTCAGGGAACATTCACTGTGTGGTGCTGGTAGTCAAGGGTTATATATATCTAAAGTCCACCTCTGGTTTCCAGTAAAGTGTAGTAAATATGCAAAAATTGCAGAAACCTGTTTACTTGTAGCTCCCTTCTGCCTCTGTGTGTGTCTGTGTGTCTCTCTTTCTGTTTGTCTCTCTGTGTCTTTCACTGTGTGTGTGTCTCTGTCTCCCCCTGCCTGTCTCTGCAAAGGGGGAACCCACAGTGTTCCAGGATTTACTTCCTATAAGAAACACAAGAACACTGTTGAAAGTACATAAACTTGGCTAACTTAAGCAAATTCACAGTTCTAAATGTTCTGCCAACAGGCTAAAATTGCAGATTTTTCCCTTCGAGAGGAAACAAAACTCAAGCAAACCCCTCCTGTATTCTCCTTTATATTTCAGAGAAATTTCTATTGCTTAGATATTCAGCACGGTTTTACTTATTGAACAGAGTTTTTTCCTCATTCATCCATATTTTATTGAAGGGTTTCAAGCAGCACTAACAGGACAATATTCACTGTAAGAATTTCATACACCAATATAATTGCTGCATGAATGTCATTTATTGAAATTAACATTATTATGAATACATAATGGAAAAATGCTCCTCAAAAGAGGAAGGTGAATGTTAACCAGCAACAGGATAAAGCCATCCTCAAAAGACAGAGATAATGGGAAACAGTTTCACAGTTCGGCTCTATATATGTATACTGGGGTTAGAGTTCCTCTATGTCTGCGTCTCTGCAGGTGCCAGGTTTTGGACCAGGAGGCTCAGGAATGTCTCCAGCCGCTTCCTAGATCTGTACGCAATGAGTCCTCCCTTGTTGGCCCACCGATCCACCCCAGCAGCACCCTCATTTTCCACGTGGTATACCAACTGTGGCAAATCAAGCCCTGTTTCCGGATTTCTTTCTAAGCATTCTTTCAAGTCTACTATTCCCCCACCCATGGCCCGCAGTATGGCATGAGCAGCACAAGAGTCCCACTTGAATGTGGTATCTTCTGAAAAGATGTAAATGTCAACGAGGCCTTGGACAACACAAAGGCTCTTATAACCAGCCCCGGCTGCCCCAAATATGCGATCTCCACATACACGTGACAATGCAGCTTTGATAGTCTCCTTTTCACTTGTGCTAATGACGGCTGAAAAACTAGGGGAGAATGCTGCCTCGGAGCCAGTGTCTTCAGTGTGTGTTTCACTGCTGTTTCTTCGAGAGACGGTGAGCTGAAGTGAGTGCATGTTGGTTCCCATGTAAGAAAGGCCCCAGTAGCACTGTCCTTGCCACCTGTAGAAGAAAAAATTCAATTGGTGATGATGACATTTGTTTTTCATTACTCATGTCTCTTTCAAACTTAACGATATGAAGAAATGCACAATTCATCATAACATAGTGAATCTTAACACGTTTAAGCCTAGAAATAGATATCAGGTAGCCAGTCTACTTCTGAAACTTACGTACATGCATGCAGCTGCTTGAGTTGTCACAATTAGAAATGCTTTTATTTTATGGCATTATCACCGCAATCTAGGATAACACTCAAACAGTGATGGGGTTTCCAGCCTCCAGAACCATTGCAAAATTTCATTGCAACTTTTAGTATTTAAAGTTTAATAGGGAAAAAGGAATAGGTAAGTGATATCTCTTTTCTATCTGCGAATATTTTACAATCTTTATAACAAGGTTTTCTTTATTTGGTAACTCCTTTTCATTCTCTTTTTCACTAGTTTCACTTTGGCCTCTAACACAAAGAAATATGAACTCAATGTTATTAGTTTTGGCAATAACAATAATTATAGCAATTATAATTATAGCCAATTCCCTTTATCAATGCTTAACTTACTGTCTATGTTGTTACATATTTACAGATAAGGAAACAGGCTTAGAGGAAGTAAGTAACTTGCTGAGGCCTGCTCAGCTAGACAGTGGTAGAATCTGCATTCAGACCTCAAAGTCTCACTCGGAATCTGTGCCATTAACTATTGTGTTGACCACCTCCATTTCTAGGCCATGATTATGTCTGCATATTGTTCCAATTCTTTTTAATTTCTTATTAACCTTTTAAAGATAACAGAAACCCATTTTTAGTTTGGGAGATGGCAGAGGTAGACGGAAAATATTAAAATTTAAGAGGTATAAACACAACTATTAAAGAGCAAATGATTCTTACTTGAAGCAACTCAAGGTTCAATAAGAATATGTAATCCTATGTAAGTGGAAAAATATGACCTATTTCAATAAAAAGCTGAAGCTGCTTGTTCCACTTGGACTTTGCCATGCCCTGGAGTCAACCCCAAAGCACAGGCCATGCATCAGAGGCAGCTGGGTCCTGGTTGCCCTCTATGCTCTGCTTAAGAGTGCATGGAAGGGTGGGAGGGGGGAAGCAGAAAGGGAGTGTGAGTTAGGTTCTGATCCTGGTGATGCCTACCAATCTTTTCATTGGATAATTTTCACACTTTGTTTCGAACTCTAAAATTATACAAAAGTTCAGCTGGCAGCTGTCTTATTCCCGATGTACTGGAAGAATGTTACCACCATTCTATTCATCTGGTTTGGAGTGGATTCTAGAAACAAGGAACAGGATTCCTATATCCCAAATGTAAAACTATGACTTCTCCAAGATAGTATTAATTTTAAAATTTCTACCAGCATGCACATGACCTCAAATAAAATTATGCAAATCCAAGTTTAAAAATAGAACTTTAATTCAAACATGCAGACTTTCAATGGGAACACTCCCATGTGTGAAGTCATGGGAATGTCATGTAGCGATAATCCTAACAATAAGCAAAGCTGAGGTCATAAGTTCTAAAAACCATAATATACCAAAAATGTTTGTCTTTTACCTGAGGGTGTTTGGGTCTCTTGACACAAAAGGTTGATTGATGACTCCCATCAGGGGAACCCCTGTCTGTATGTCATAGACACCAATTAAAATGGTGACACACTGAAGTCCACAGGGGAAGATTCCCTGGTTGGATTTAACGTCAGTAGAGCCTTTTATATACTGGTAAGTTGAATCTGAAAAAGGAAGTAAATGTGTTTAGATTCAGGTAAAGATTATTTAGAAGACCCCGTTCCATATCATTTCTCTCTTCTACTAATTTGGTAACCAATATTTTCTACTTTTGGATGTCACTGTGTTGAATTGTTATTTGGCCTCCTGTACTTCACTTTCAAATTGCTTGTGTTTCATTTTCCTGACTATGTGAGAACTCTTGAAGGGAGAGGATGTGTCTGTAGTTTCTGTGGCATAGCGTCTTGCATAGAACAGGCGTTCAAATATTTTTGTGACTTGCCAAAAGCACTTAAAAACTAATAACCAGAATAACTGGTGGGATTATTTTAGAACTACTACTAATCAGAGGACTAGTACAATGTGAGATGGAAAAGTCTCCTTCCAATGGGTACAAAAAAAGACCTACTATTTGATAGCACAGTAGGGTAACTTTAATCAATAAGAACTTAATTGTACATTTTAAAATAAAGAGTGTAACTAGATTGTTTATTACTCAATGGATAAATGCTCGAAGGGATGGATACCCCATTCTCCATGATATGCTTATTTCACATTGTGTGCCTGTGTCAAAAAATCTCATGTACCCCATAAATATATACCCCCACTATGTACCCACAAAAATTTAATAAAAAGAAAAAAAGTCTCCTTCCGGTAATCAGTCACAGGTAAAATGATCTTTTAGTATTATTATTTGGTCCCTCAAGTTAGAAGGAAGAAGGAGACAATGATGGTGGCACCAAAGGAAGAAATTAACAGTGCTCCTGTGAAACAGAGGCAGAGGAACTAGGTTTCCCCTCAAGAGATGTACCTGCCAGCAGCTGACTGCCAACGTCTAGGGAGTTAACAAACAGCTAAGGATGTGCCTGGCAAACGATTCAAAGAGCTCGAAAACAGAATCAGTTCAGGTTGGAACCAAGAAACAGGAGATCTCTGTCTCTCAGAAACCATAACTGATGCCAATTTACCCTTAAATGATCAAAGATTTACGGAAAGGTTTTTAATTTCCATATATAACCCACTGGCTGAATGTGATACAATTATCTGAAGATTAAACCCATTTCAATATCATCCAATGCACTTGTAGGACAGGAAGGGCCCAGGAAGGAGTTTATCTGCTTCTCGAATGGTCCTATTGTGTTGGTTGGGAAAGAAAAAAAAGGAAGGGGGAGCTTCTTAAAATTATTGCCTAGAACTTTGTATTAATAGCATCATTGAAGATAAAGGTTGGCTGGGTGTGGTGGGTCATGCGTATAATCCTATCACTTTGGGACGCTGAGGCGGGAAGATTGTTTGAACCCAGGAGTTTGAGACCAGCCTGGGCAACATGGTGAAACCCCTTCTCTACAAAAAATATAAAAAATTAGCCTAGTGAGATGGCATGTGCCTGTGCCACCTACTTGGGTCCCAGCTACTTGGGAGGCTGAAGTAGGAGGATCACTTGAGCTTGGGAGGATTAGGCTATAGTGAGTTCTGACTGTGCTGCTGCACTCTGGCCTGTGCAACAAGAGACTCTGTCTCAAAAAAAAAAAAAAAAAAAAAAAAAAAAAGATAAGGGTTACATTTTGAAAACAATGGGTTATAGATTATGGTACTATTACAATAATGACCCCCAAAAATGTAGAGCTTACGCAGGGCTCACAGACTGACTGCTCATGTATCACATTCAGCTTTTTGCTTGACCTGTACAGTGTTTTCTTGATTGTTTGCTTGTTTAGCTGAATTGGCAGCCAATATTTAGAAATTGGGATATCACGCTTAAAACCTTAGATTTTGGTTTCTCTTTAAAAATCTGAAGATCTGGCCTGTATTCCCATATGGCAACAATCTACTGGAACTAAGTGCTCTTTAAATGGTATCTGTGCTCAATAGGTCATAACTGCTGTCATTTCATTCTCTCATTTACTAACCAGTCTGGTCCTTGAAGTCTTTTGAAGACAAGTTAATTCATCTTTGTATGTGTGCCTGTATCTATATGTGTGTGTATACACACAGCTATAATATATATGTATATATGCAGAACACATGACACATACACCTCAACTCTCATTATTTTAAACATTTAAAATTTTTAAAACTTCTAGGAGAGTTAAACTATACTCAATAATTTTTATTTTTCAAAGCCCCCCCCCAAAAAAAAAGATTGCAAATAAGAACAAACATACTCTCCTATATTTACCTATGGGGTCCACCCAAATTCCCAAAATGTCCTGTGGAACATTGATCTCTGTGGAATCCAGAGTTGGGTCAGTAAAGGCAACATCCTGATGAACAACCTTGGCTAATGCTTCAGATGCCACCTTGTTACCATTGAGGACGTGGCTAAGAAGCTCTGCTGTTTCTTCCTCTGTTGAACACAGCCTCAAGGTAATCTTTTCCCCTAGGGTAAAGACAAACTATAAGCCATTACATTTCAAGAATTTCAGTGGAGAAAGAACAGAAAGACAGAGAGCGAGAGGGAGAGAGAGAGAGAGAGAGAGCAAGAGAGACAGAGTGAGAGAGAGAGAGTGAGACAGCGAATGAAACAGAGTGAGCAAGAAAAACAGAGCGAGCAAGAGAGACAGAGAGCGAGTGAGCAAGAGAGCAAATCAAAAGCTGTGCACTTAGATTGAGGGCAATATATCCATCTCAGCAGTTCCTAAGCCTGGCTGACTGCCAGAATCACCTGGCAGGGCTTCATCAAGTCAGATGCCCAGTGGCCACTTGCCCACTTAATGTGAATAGTAAGGGATGGGTTTCAGGAATCAAAACACCTCGCTATAAAAATGCCCATGTGGGCACAATTTTGTATCCCAGTTAAGGGATACATAGGCCAGTAAATAATTCCTGAATCCCTGATCATTAATTTTTTTTTTTTTTGAGATGGTTTCTTGCTCTGTGACCAGGTTGGAGTGCAGTGGCTTAATCTCGGCTCACTGCAACCTCCGCCTCCTGGGTTCAAGCGATACTTACGCCTCAGCTTCCCAAGTAGCTGGGACCACAGACGCGTGCCACTACGCCCGGCTAATTTTTTTGTATTTTTAGTAGAGATGGGGTTTCACTGTGTTGGCCAGGAGATCATTAATCTTTTTAAAATTTATTTGTCTTTTGACTTTTTATGTACTTAAGTCACCCTGTCCATGTCTGAATATGTCATTGAAAAGAATAGAGGTTTTTAGCACACTGAAATGCTTCTATTTCTTTATATGATGCTGCTTTTAACTGATAAGTAACATAAGCTGGTATATACTAATCTTTAAATGTAGTAAAACTGTATGCCTCTAAATGGCATTCATAAATAGCTCTCCTCTGTGGAGCCCGTCGAAAACCAGAACATAAGCGAAGCTGCTTCTTCCAGTGAAATGAGAAGTTACCGAGGCCAGGTGCTTTACCATCACTTGAAACATGCTTCTTAGACCCTTCATTAACCTGGTTTAAGCCCTTGACAGAGGTGAGGGAAGAGGCTGGTAGAAATAGGCAAATTAATAGCAACAAGAAGTGACAGCAGTGGAGGAAAAAAACTGTTAAAAATTAAGAAAACATGACACTTTGGAACTTTTTAGGTATGCAGACAAATCCTCCAGCTATCTAGTAGCTATCTAGGTAGCTACTTCTACCTTACTTATTCCAAGGACCAGCAGTGTCTATAGCAGCTAGGAGCTTATTAGAAAGTCAGAACCTCATGCTGAGCATGGTGGCTCATGCCTGTAATCCCAGCACTTTGGGAGGCCAAGGTAAGCAGATCACTTGAGGTCAGGAGTTCGGGCCCAGCCTGGCTAACACAGTGAAACCCCTGTCTCTACTAAAAATATGAAAAAATTAGCTGGGCATGGTGGCACATGCCTGTAATCCCAGCTACTTGGGAGGCTGAGGCAGGAAATCAGTTGAACCTGGGTGGCAGAGGCTGCAGTGAGCTGAGATTGTGCCATTGCACTCCAGCCTGGGCAACAGAGGGAGAATTCATCTTAAAAAAAAAAAATCAGAACCTCAAATGCCACATCAAACCTACTGAATTTTAACAAGATCCTGTGGTGATTACAGGACCAGTAAAGTGTGGGAAGCACAATATACATCTATTACAGTGATGACCAAATCAGCAAGAAACAGTCAAATTTACTTAACTTATTTCAAAGTAAATTAGGCTGTTAAAGTTGGGGAATAGTAAAGCTAATAACAGCTACTTACTGCACACCTACTCTGGGCTCAGTAAAACTTATGAGATCATTCAAAGGAACAAATTATATCATTTCATTCCTTTGCTTAAAATTTGCCAGAGATGTCCCATCCCACTGAGAGGGAACTCTAAGCCCCCTCCTGTGATCTGGTCCTGCCTGCAATATCATCATCACCATCTCTCCTCTCCACATTCTCTGCCCTTTTAACAAACAGGAAAATGGATGTGGCTATGCCTTTTGCTCCTATAATTCTAGACAAACATCTTAATATGTGGTGCATGAAGGAGACTAAAAAATTTTCAGAGTTAATCTAGAAATTCATTTTTTTCTTTGTAAATGTGCTTCTAAATATTTAAGTATTTGTCACATGATCAGTGTTTAAAGTTCACTATATTACTCTTCTACCATTAAACAAACAAACCCAAACAAGCTAAAATAAAAAATTGTTTCTCTGAAAGAAATCAGAGATTGTGATATTTTCCTGTATACCCCAGGGGAACGTGGAGGGCCATCCAAGGTGAATCTGGCCCACAGGAAACTTAATAAATAAGACTTAAAACTTGGTACTAATCCCAGCACTTTCGGAGGCCAAGGTGGGCAGATCACCTGAGGTCAGGAGTTTGAGACTAGCCTGGCCAACGTGTTGAAACCCCATCTGTAACTAAGAATACAAAAATTAGGTGGGCGTGCTGGCATGTGCCCATAATCCCAGCTACTCTGGAGGCCAAGGCAGGAGAATCACTTGAACCCAGGAGGTGGAGGTTGCAGTGAGCTGAGATTGTACCACTGCACTCCAGCCTGGGCAACATAGCAACTCATCTCAAACAAACAAACAAAATAAAACTGAGTACTAAAAGGAAGCTTTTAGTTAGTTCATGTACTTCACAGAGGTTCTGAGATTCAGAGAAATGATGAGGTGATTTGCTCAAGATCACACAGTATTTCAGAGCCATAGCCTCCTCTGTACCTTTAGCCAAGGTCCATGGACTTCCGTGAGAGTCCACAGATGGGTTTAACCCTAGGATCTGAAATTGTCTGCACAATTGTGTTGATGGGCATCTTTAGGGCATTGATAACTTACATTAGATTCCCAAAGGGCCATATTTTCCCGAAGCTTGAGTTATAAATTACTTAAATGCCAGAGATTTATCTCTAAAATGATACATGGACTTGCTAAATTATTCTAAGATACCACATCTCTCTACTTAAGTTAAATGGCATGATATTCTGACGTAGAAATTGAATGAACCTTAACATTCAAATATATTATGTTTATAGTAAGAGGCTTCCAAACATTTAGTTTATAGCATAAATTGGAGATAAGAATACCATATGATAATTAAGTTACAAAGATACATTAAGATTCTTATACTTACCCAAGTCATTAGTAAACTCATTGGATTCTTCTCCAAAAATATTTTTTTCCAAGCCTGGAAACTGAATGATTCAGAGTATGATGAAAAAGAAAACAAAAACCCACACACATGTTCAATTCTGAACAGATTTCAATTTTATATTTCAAATTAAATAGCACAACTAGAACTGAAATTCCAAAATTTCCAAGTCGAGAAGCCAATCCAAGTATAAAAAATGAAGTCTGCTTGCCTCCGTGCCTAATTTTCTAATATTTTTCTGCCTTTTCACCCCTCTAGAAAGTCAAAATCATGGTAGATGGCCTGGTTCCCTTATGTCCTGTTTAGTTTGCAAAAGTACTTTCTAGAAACTTCATCCTTCTACTTAAGGGCCATAGAATTCGAATATTTGCAAAGGACATGTTTTAACTGTTGCTCTTAAACAGCATCCTAGTAGCTTATACGAGGTAATTTTGTTGATCAAGTATGTAAAAGCATGACTTGAGACTGGATAGAAGGGGTTAGAGGATAACATTTGATTTTGTTTTCATTTTCAGGCATTTGTTTCCCCATTCTCGGATGTATCATCATTCAGTCTAGGAATGGGATATGAAGAAAAGAGATTTTATGGAACAACAATTTAAGCATCAATATATAGAGTGAATAAATGGAGTCAAGTAAGAATCTTCTGTCATCTCTGTGTGATCACGAAGCTTTCTGATACATTTGGTTTCTGATCCTCTCTGTAGTAAAGATAATTTTTCTCAAAATATATGCTAAATTTTGATACACATGATGTTCTCAGGGAACAAGAGCAAGGAGGTGCTTCAAATATTTGAACTCAGTCATTTGCAGATGACCAATAGCTTTCATAATGCCTACAACCACTTACTATTCATATTATTTTGTGGGACAGTACAAATCAACAAGGGCTGGCAGCCAGCCCATTCATCAAGGACTGAAAATCAGTCTCCCGAGCCTGCTTAAAGACCTGTTCTGAGACTACAGGACATAAGGCTCATGAAATAAAGAAATTTTATACAGCTAAAATGGAATATCATTTATTTTAGCTCACGAATAAACTACTGCTTAAATTTTTTATAATGGTTTGAGGCAAATATTAGCTCACAAAAATTAATGTTGATACATTTTTAACCCAGTTGCTCAACCATCCCTTGCACCCAACTATATTGATAAGTAAAAAACAAAAATAAACTTGTTTCCTTCGGTTTATTGGAGCTAGATGTTATATGACATGAAAAAGTAAAGTTTGTAGAGATTTCATAATGGCATTTAGTCTCTTCGCTTATGGTCGAGATTTCACTCAAACAATTCTAAATGATTCTCAATATTTTGAGAATTTCATAGAAATTATTCCAATATTTTATAATGCTTTCTGCCATAAAGTTCTATTCTCTCAAATGTGATGGTTAGATTAGCATATAAAAGACAATGTAGTATTGCAAAGAACACAGAACCTGGAGTCAGTCGGCCTGCGTTCAAAAACTGGCCCTACCATTTACTTGTTGTGCCACCTTAGGCAAGTTACTTAACTTCTCTGTGCCTCCCTTTTTTTCACCCATTATATTGTAATAGTAGTTCTAACTATTATAGTTAGTAGTTCAAATTATTATAAGTGTTAAATAAGTTAATGTATCTAAAGACTTTAGAATAGTGGCTGGCACACAGCATTTATTTATGCTGCTAGTATTATTCTTTCTACTTATTAGTACAGTTTCTTTCTCTAGTCAGCTCCAGAAAGTTAGAGTCACAATCATTGTTACATTAACATGTAAACGTCTTTATATGTTTATAACAAAGAACAATATTTTTCTACTAGAATAAAGGAGACTTTAAGTCTCCAGCTACAATCTCATAACTGAAGCAACCGTTAGATAAATGATGAGATCCACAAGGTATGATTTAATATATCAAGTTTAAAAAAAAAAAACAGGTTACAAAGCAGTGTGCTCTCATTTCTGTTGTAATGCATTGTTCGTGTCATGTACGCACATACACATAGAAGGAAAATATTCTAATATTTAGCAAAGCATAGCTGTCGTTTTCTCCAGTGGTGGGATTAAGAGCATTCTTATTTTTGCTTATTTTCCAGAAAACATGTATTATTTTTTAAGAAGAAATTCATTAGTAAAAGAAGGTTCTATACTGAAGTGTTTATTTCTAGGTATTAGAATTGTGAGTGATTTTTATTTTCTTATTTGATTTTTTGTATTTTAAAGATATCCTGCAATGAACAGTCTATCAATATTGTAATCAAAACAAGGAGGAAAAAAATCCAAGAGGTTTACTCGACTTCAAGGTGCTAGTATTTTGACAGGGGTGAGGGGAGCAAAAGGCATGCATTCTATGATTGGAAAGACACAGATGCAACTGTTTTACAATTACCTTGGCTGTGACCTTTCTTACCTTGTTCTCCATATTCTGTTTTATAACTTCCTGTACCAGTACATCAGCCAGCGTCTTGAAATCAACTGCAAACTTCTTGTTCTTTTCTCCCTCTTTCTTTTCTTCGATCAGCAGCTGGAAGAGGGCTTCCTGCTGCCTGCACGCCCGGGCAATGTTAGCAGCCTTCTCAGAGACACAGAGCAGCTCCCGGAGGATATCTGACATTTCTGAACCTTGCTTTTCAGTTGCAACTGCTGGTGGAATTAGCACCCACCTCTGGGCCGACGGCTGGAAAAATACAAGAATGTGAAAGAGAAAGTTCAGAGAGTGATGTCAGGGTGCCTCTGGCACTACTAACAACCTATCTGGCAGTCAACCTGGTCAGCCCGGTAAACAGCTAGTATGTATCATATTCACATCCTCAGTGTGGAAGACTCTAAATATAATCTAAAATTTGAAGCTTATTGTTTTAAATCTTGAAAAAAAAAATGCTCTCAAAAATATACCAAGAATTAATTCTCAGTGATAGAAAAATCTTTGAACGAAAATCTAAATCTCTAAAGAGACAGGGAGATGGACACAAAAGTACAATGCTAAAGGCAAGCCAAATTCTTGTGATGACCTTACAATTATCACATAGGCTTAGCAGCAGTATTGAAGTAGTGCTTTGTTTCACCCTGTGGGAAGAAGGGAGAAGAAATGGATTAAGACTTATGTTATCAGTTCCAGGGCAACTTTCTAAAGTACTAAGCACCACACCAGCTAGCACCCTTTTTTTTTTTTCCCTGAGACAGGGTCTCACTCTGTCACCCAGGCTGGAGTGCAGTGGTGTGAATACAGCTCATTGCAGCCTTGACCTCCCGGGCTCAAGTCATTCTCTCACCTCAGCCTCCTAAGTATCTGGGACTAGAGGGGCATGCCACCACACCAGGCTAATTTTTGTATTTTTTGTAGAGATGGAGTTTTACCATGTTAACCAGGCTAATCTCAAACTCGGGCCCAAGTGATCCTCCTACTTCAGCCTCCCAAAGTGCTGGGACCACAGGTGTGAGCCACTGTGCCTGGCCTCAGACCAGCAAGCACTGTGTGTCCTGCAAGACTCTGAGGTCATCTTAGGCTAGTGGCATAAGCCATCTCACTGCCAACTCCCTCACACCTCATTACAAAAAAAGTCCCACCTATAATCCCAGCACTTTGGGAGGCCGAGGCGGGTGGATCACGAGGTCAAGAGATCGAGACCATCCTGGTCAACATGGTGAAACCCCGTCTCTACTAAAAATACAAAAATTAGCTGGGCATGGTGGCGCACACCTGTAGTCCCAGCTACT